>JAVJIF010034714.1:0-85139 GCA_038442645.1 Agave tequilana
AGTTTTGTTTACTAATAATCTTGTGTTTGTTTAAGTTTCAGATCATTAACCAA
Source organism: Agave tequilana (assembly GCA_038442645.1). Classification (NCBI taxonomy): domain Eukaryota; kingdom Viridiplantae; phylum Streptophyta; class Magnoliopsida; order Asparagales; family Asparagaceae; genus Agave; species Agave tequilana. The sequence continues at coordinate 54 of JAVJIF010034714.1, forward strand.
GATATTAGTTGGTGATTAGCTTCATCAAGGAGTTTAGAAGCTTTTCATGATGATTCAGGGCCAAAACTTCAAGATCACACATTACCTAGCCCATGGATGGAGTTTTGGAGCAAGTCTTCTTGTTGACACAAGACTTAGGTATCCTAGTTTAGATAGAGTTTTAGATCCATTTGTAAAGCTTAGTTTAGTTGATATGCTCAAGTGCACAAAACACACACGTTTCATGATTTGGTTCTTGGTTTCATGAATAATAGATCAAAACAAGTTTACTTTATACCTATGTATATTAGATATGGTCTAGATATACATACATGCTTTAAACTTGCTAGACAAACTTATTTTGACTATCCTATTCATGTTTTGGAAAAATCAAGTTTGACAAAATACAAGTTTTGTTTTTGATAAAATTGGCAAGACACAAAAATGAATTGATATGTTGATATATTGTCTTGAAATTTTTATCACATGTTATGTTTTAATATAAAATAATAAAACAAGTTTTATGGAATTTTCAGAAGAGATAAAAGATTTTTATAAAATATTTTTCCAAATTTTCTGACCTTGTTTTTGTGCTGACAGGCTGGTCGGTCGACCCTGACGGTCGACCGCACCAAGGGCCGGTCGACCGTTCGGGTCGACCGACGTGCACAGACGGCACGTCTGTAAGGCACAGACACGATCGACCGTGACGGTCGACCGAGTTGAGAGCTCTGCTCTCGGGTTTTCTGGGTCGACCGGGCCGGTCGACCGCAGTTGCCCAACGGTCATAATTCTGACCGTTGGCGGTCGACCGGACCGGTCGACCTGTGGCCTGTCAGGCTGCCACATCAGCCTAACGGCTAGTTTTTCCTAGGGGCTATATATACCCCATTTCTCCATTGTTTTGGCTAAGATTTTTAAAGCTAAAAATTCCAGACTTTCTCTAGTGTTTAAAAGAGTTTTTAAAAGAGTTTTTTAAGCCAAAAAGATTTCATCTTATTGTTTTTGGGTTTTGGAAAATCAAAGAAAGCTAGGATTTTGGGAGATTGTTTGTTTTTCATTTTCTATCTTTTACAAGTGATTTCCCAAGTAGTTTTTCTTTGTTGCTGGTTTCCAAAAACACCTTGTTTCCACACTTGAGCTATCACCTATCCTAATCTATTAGGATCTTGTTTTTGTGGAAAAAGAAAAGAGAAAGAAAGAAAGATTGTGTTTGTGGTCTTTGTAACCACTTATTATAAACCCTCCTTGCTTTTGTGAATCCCTCTTCGGTAGAGGTGATCGGAGTGGTATTGGTTTGGATCCCTCTTAGGTAGAGGTGATTGTGTTGGTGTTGGCTACGCGCCGTATCCCTCTTCGGTAGAGGTGGATTGTGGTTGTATAGCCTCGGTGGCTTTGTAAGGTTGAGAGAGGAGTTCGGTACTCCTATAGTGGATTGGAAATCCTACACGGTGGTGTAGGCGGGGATGTAGAGCTGGGTGCTCGAACCTCGAAACAAATCTTGTTGTTAGCGTTTGATCCACTTGTCTCTTTTACTCTCTCTCTTTACATTTGTGCAAGCATCATTTCATTCAAGCATCATTCTTTCATTGCATACATAACTTATACATTGCTTGTGTTGCCTTGCATCTTTTATATTGCTATTCATTCTTATATGCTTGCTTGATTGTGTGTATTTCATATTGCTTGGATTGCTTGTGTGTGTGTGCCTAACTTATACTCATCCAACAAGAGCTTCACATAGCACCTCAACCCATTTCAAGGGGAATCAAGGGGAGTTAGTCCAGAGCCTCGCAAGGGGAATTCGGCTACACTTGTTGTATTGTATTAGTTTGTGCATAATTTGCATAGCTTCCGCATTTAACGCACATAGTTTTTCATTTAGTCTTAGATTAGCACTAACACCTATTCACCCCCCTCTAGGTGTTTTCAATTGGTATCAGAGCTAGTGCTCCTGATACTTAGGCTTAACATCCTAGGAGTGAGATCCATTTGCTTGCTAATCTATTGTTTGCATTTGCTTGTTTGCACACATATAGTTTACCATGGCCTTCATGACCCCACCTGTATGACCCTTCCAACATTCATGTTTGGAAGATTAGGATTACCGTTTATTTGCAAACCCTAGGTCATAAAGTTTATCTTGCCATTACCAAGGAATCCTTCCTTAGTGATAGCAATCATAGGGGCCAATGCACAAGCCCTAGAGGCCATTAGAAGCACTTTATCTAAAGATTATTTTTTATGTGTTTCTAACATTGATTCCGCTTTTGTAGTGTGGAATATGTTGACAACCACCACCTCCGAGCTTCAAGTGCCAAACCAACCGGAGGAATCTAGTGAAGAATCCGATTCACAATGCTTCATGGTCCAAGGGAATGACTCCTTGAGGTACAATCGGAACTTCAACTAGATAGTGATGATGCTAGTTCTTCATGTGATGATATTGTAGATCCCCATACTTTAAATGAAGAACTTTCTATTGTTTGTGAAAAACTAATAGAAAAATATAAGATTTTGAAAAAGAAAAGTCTAGACTTGAAAAAGAAAATATAAGTTTGCATGCTAGACTTAACAATATTTTGCAAGAGAAAGTTGAGGTCTATAATGAAAGGGATTCATTGAGATCTCAATTAGAACTTGCACTTAAAGAAAATGAATTTTTAAAATCTAAAAATGATTGCCATGTTCTTTTGAAGAAAAATGAAAATTTGTCTTCAAAAGTTGATTTGTTTTAAAGAGAATGTTGATTTGAAAAATAAAATTATTTCTATTTCAAATGATCTAGATGTTTGTTTAAAAAAAAATATTGTTTTGCAAAATAAGATTGATGCACATGTTTGCCATGCTAGGGTAGTATCACACACTTCACCTATTGCATGCCACACTTCTTCTTCTAAGATTAATGATGATATTTGTTTGCTTAAGAAGAAGGTTGATTGTTTGGGCTCCACTATGAGCCAATGTGCCTTGAACCACACTCGGTTGGAAACCTTGGTTCGAAAGAAACAAGTTCCATCCTTTATGCATGCACACCCTTCACGGCATACACATGCTCCTCACGGACACACCCATCACCATATGTATGCTCATGTGTACACATGTACACATTGTGGACGTAAGGGCCACCTTGCTAAATTTTGCTATGATAGATTACATACTCCAAATTTAGTAAAGAACTTGTTTGGGTTAGAGAAGGGACTAACCCCCATGGACCCAAAAGAGTATGGGTACCAAAGACCACCCCTCCTATTATTTTTGATGTAGGTGGGGTGGGCTCTCACATGACGTGAGAGTGATAGCACCTTGGAGTGGATGCGTTCCGGACTTAAAGGAAATCAATTGGATGCATCACTTTCAAGGAAGATTTGGTGGAGATGACCACCATGTTTTGGAGACAAGGAGAGTTGCTTCTTCGGTTTTGGTAACAATCCTTTACTCCCATTTATTATGTTTACATGCTTTCCACTTCATTGTTTATAGCATGTTTTGATAGTTTATAGCATATTTTTTTTGATGTCTATGGATTAGTATGTTCATTCCATGTTTATTAGATCCTTGACATACATGTATAGTATTTGAGACACACATGCTTATTTGAATCATACTTAGTGTTCTCACTTTTGTTTAAGTTATAATGTACATCATGAATCTAATACATGTGAATTTACATAGTAATCATGTTTTAGTTTTATCATGATGATTTTTATATTGTGTTTTGATGCTTCATGTTAAGGTTACTTGTTTAGATGTTAGTTTTCATTAAGACTAGGAATTATACTTGTACATATAGTGGGCCACAAATAAATCTATATATGTATGAGCTTGAACGCTTATTTGAACCCATTAGATGTGCTAGTATAGTCTAGTTTTGATGATTCATATATTTCAAACTTGTATTCCATTTTTGGATTTGTTTTATGAGTTTTCTCTTCATGTATATGTGTATTATTGTCAAACTTTAAGATATACATGTATACCCTTTGAGTCATTTGCCTTTCATGCAAATCTATATATGGACTCAATTGTGTTTAGGGATATGTATGTATACTTCATGTTTGACAATTCATACATATACCTTGAAATGAAATTTGTCTTGATGAAGATTTAGTTTCTCTTGATTTTGTGTTTAATTGTTTAACTTCATGTATATGTCTATCTTGTCCAAACTATTAGATATACATGTTTATCCTTTTGAGCCACGTGCCTTAATGCATATATTTTGTGGACTCGTTGAGTTTGGATATGTATGTATACCTTAGTTTGTATTAGACATACATATGCCTTGAAGATTAAATAGTTTAGATGGTTTTTCATGTTTTCAATGTTTTAAGGAATAAATGAGCTTATTGATTATCTTTCATGATATTGATATTCACATTGTTCTTGTACACTCACATTTATCGCTTGCTCATGTTTTGTTTTCATGAGTTATATTTATGCTTAATTGAATTAGAGTGTTGATTATCATGTGGATTTCATGTTTCATGAAAAATTACTTTATTTTATTCCTTGCTTGAAGGATTTCGTACTAGTTTACAACTTTTTCTTATAACTAGTTACGGTATTCTTCATTTGGTAGAGTTTTTCAAACAAAACTTATTTTCAAATCTAATTTTTGAAAACCCCTACCATCCAAGGGCGGTTGGATGGGAGATCATGTTCATGTATGCCTTATATTGAAAATCATTTAAAACTTGAACCATGATTGGGTGGTAGATTATATGAGATATACACTTGATTATTATTGTTGATTCAATTGGTATCATTGAACTCTTTCAATTGGTATCAATTTTGACATTTTTGGTATACTCATATATTTGTTTATGTATGTATGCTTCAATTTCAATGGTATCAATTTTTATTGGTATCTAAATTTCATACATATATTTTTATTTGTGTTCAAAAAAAAAATCACAAATTTAGTTTTTGTTTACTCAAGCTCTAGCATGACCCAACACCTTGAGTTTCACTTTTGTTTCAATTGATTACTTTTAAATGGTATCAAGACTATGCATATTTTAGTTTGTATTCATAAAGGGGGAGAAAATTTAATTTTGTATTTCAATTGGTATTTGTACTCCCACACTAAAAGTTGTTATTCTAAACATATGATATCAATATCAAATTTGTTTATATGTTTTAAAATGAACAATTCTTACAATTGGTATCAATGTTTCTATGTAAAATCTTTTCAATTGGTAAAATATTTACAATTGGTATCATATTTAAGAAATTCAAAATTTGTTTGGTTTCAAGATTCATGTTTAAGAATTCAAGACTTATGTTTAATTACAATTGGTATTTCCAAAATTTGTTTAAAGAAAATATTCAAAGTTTTGATTTGTATTGCTTATATGCAAGGAGAGCTTAACATCTCTTCATATAGATTCATGTTGAGTGTATTGTGTATTGAAGAGCTTCACATCTCTTCTTTATGTGGTACACGTGTGTAGGGGGAGCTTCAGATCACCTCTTATTCATTACATAATATGTGTTATGTGAATTAGGGCTTAACTTCCCTCCTTCATGTAATGCATATGTGTAGGGAAGCTAACTTAGCGTCTTCCTCTTCATGAATGTATATAGCATATAACACTTATTATCCTTGTTATTTTCTTTTGGTATCAAGATGCTTCATTGACATATTTTCAATTGATATCATGTTTTTAAAGTCACCCCTTATTGACTTTGTTTTGTTTTAGACAAAAAGGGGGAGAACATTGTCTTTTATTGTTTTGTTGACATAAAGGGGAAGAAAGATTTTTACCCCTCGTTTTATTTATGGTTTGATTACCCCTTTGTTGATGATTGACAAAAAGGGGGAGAAAGATTTATGAAGTTTTATATGCATGTTTATGTTTATGCATATATTATGTTTCAATATCAAGAATATTAAGTTTTATTGATTTATAGAGTTGCTTTGTAATTGGTATCTAGAGCTTATTTTGTTTTGAATATTCCATTTGATATCTAGAACCATTTATTGTTTATGCATATGCATGTTTCATGTTTAATATTCATTGCATATATTTATTGTTTATCCTTATGCATGAGTTAAGGGGGAGCTTCCTTGAAGCTTATCTTTAATTCATGCATATATAACTCCATGAGTTTTGTCATCATCAAAAAGGGGAGATTGTTGGCCCAAAGGCCTTCCACCCTAGTTTTGATGATGATTAACTCATGTAGTTTTGTTTACTAATAATCTTGTATTGTTTAAGTTTCAGATCATTAACCAAGATATTAGTTGGTGATTAGCTCATCAAGAAGTTTAGAAGCTTTTCATGATGATTCCAGGGCCAAAGCTTCAAGATCACACATTACCTAGCCCATGGATGGAGTTTTGGAGCAAGTCTTCTTGTTGACACAAGACTTAGGTATCCTAATTTAGATAGTGTTTTAGATCCATTTGTAAAGCTTAGTTTAGTTGATATGCTCAAGTGCACAAAACACACACGTTTCATGATTTGTTCTTAGTTTTCATGAATAATAGATCAAAACAAGTTTACTTTCTACCTATATATATTAGATATGGTCTAGATATACATACATGCTTTAAACTTGCTAGACAAACTTATTTTGACTATCCTATTCATGTTTTGGAAAAATCAAGTTTGACAAAATACAAGTTTGTTTTTGATAAAATTGGCAAGACACAAAAATGAATTGATATGTTGATATATTGTCTTGAAATTTTATCACATGTTTATGTTAATATAAAATAATAAAACAAGTTTTATGGAATTTTCAGAAGATATAAAAGATTTTTATAAAATATTTTTCCAAAATTTCTGACCTGTTTTTGTGCTGACAGGCTGGTCGGTCGACCCTGACGGTCGACCGCACCAAGGGCCGGTCGACCGTTCGGGTCGACCGACGTGCACAGACGTGCACGTCTGTAAGGCACAGGACACGGTCGACCGTGACGGTCGACCGAGTTGAGAGCTCTGCTCTCGGGTTTTCTGGGTCGACCGGGCCGGTCGACCGCAGTTGCCCAACGGTCATAATTCTGACCGTTGGCGGTCGACCGGACCGGTCGACCGGTGGCCTGTCAGGCTGCCACATCAGCCTAACGGCTAGTTTTTCCTAGGGGCAATATATACCCCATTTCTCCATTGTTTTGGCTAAGATTTTTAGAGCTAAAAATTCCAGACTTTCTCTAGTGTTTAAAAGAGTTTTTAAAAGAGTTTTTAAGCCAAAAAGATTTCATCTTATTTGTTTTTGGGTTTTTGGAAAATCAAAGAAAGCTAGGGTTTTGGGAGATTGTTTTGTTTTTCATTTTCTATCTTTTACAAGTGATTTCCCAAGTAGTTTTTCTTTGTTGCTGGTTTCCAAAAACACCTTGTTTCCACACTTGAGCTATCACCTATCCTAATCTATTAGGATCTTATTTTTGTGGAAAAAGAAAAGAGAAAAGAAAGAAAGATTGTGTTTGTGGTCTTTGTAACCACTTATTGTAAACCTCCTTGCTTTTGTGAATCCCTCTTCGGTAGAGGTGATCGGAGTGGTATTGGTTTGGATCCCTCTTAGGTAGAGGTGATTGTGTTTGTTGTTGGCTACGCGCCGTATCCCTCTTCGGTAGAGGTGGATTGTGGTTGTATAGCCTCGGTGGCTTTGTAAGGTTGAGAGAGGAGTTCGGTACTCCTATAGTGGATTGGAAATCCTACACGGTGGTGTAGGCAGGGATGTAGAGCTGGGTGCTCGAACCTCGAAACAAATCTTGTTGTTAGCGTTTGATCCACTTGTCTCTTTTACTCTCTCTCTTTACATTTGTGCAAGCATCATTTCATTCAAGCATCATTCTTTCATTGCATACATAACTTATACATTGCTTGTGTTGCCTTGCATATTTTATATTGCTATTCATTCTTATATGCTTGGCTTGATTGTGTGTTTCATATTGCTTGGATTGCTTGTGTGTGTGTGCCTAACTTATACCCATCCAACAAGAGCTTCACATAGCACCTCAACCCATTTCAAGGGGAATCAAGGGGAGTTAGTCCAGAGCCTCGCAAGGGGAATTCGGCTACACTTGTTGTATTGTATTAGTTTGTGCATAATTTGCATTAGCTTCCGCATTTAGCGCACATAGTTTTTCATTTAGTCTTAGATTAGCACTAACACCTATTCACCCCCCCTCTAGGTGTTTTTCAATTGGTATCAGAGCTAGTGCTCCTGATACTTAGGCTTAACATCCTAGGAGTGAGATCCATTTGCTTGCTAATCTATTGTTTGCATTTGCTTGTTTGCACACATATAGTTTACCATGGCCTTCATGACCCACCTATGTATGACCCTTCCAACATTCATGTTTGGAAGATTAGGATGACCGTTTATTTGCAAACCCTAGGTCATAAAGTTTATCTTGCCATTACCAAGGAATCCTTCCTTAGTGATAGCAATCATATAGGGGCCAATGCACAAGCCCTAGAGGCCATTAGAAGCACTTTATCTAAAGATTATTTTATGTGTTTCTAACATTGATTCCGCTTTTGTAGTGTGGAATATGTTGACAACCACCACCACCTCCGAGCTTCAAGTGCCAAACCAACCGGAGGAATCTAGTGAAGAATCCGATTCACAATGCTTCATGGTCCAAGGGAATGACTCCCTTGAGGTACAATCGGAACTTCAACTAGATAGTGATGATGCTAGTTCTTCATGTGATGATATTGTAGATCCCCATGCTTTAAATGAAGAACTTTCTATTGTTTGTGAAAAACTAATAGAAAATATAAGATTTTGAAAAAGAAAAGTCTAGGCCTTGAAAAAGAAAATATAAGTTTGCATGCTAGACTTAACAATGTTTTGCAAGAGAAAGTTGAGGTCTATAATGAAAGGGATTCATTGAGATCTCAATTAGAACTTGCACTTAAAGAAAATGAATTTTTAAAATCTAAAAATGATTGTCATGTTCTTTTGAAGAAAAATGAAAATTTGTCTTCAAAAGTTGATTTTGTTTTAAAAGAGAATGTTGATTTGAAAAATAAAATTATTTCTATTTCAAATGAATCTAGATGTTTGTTTAAAGAAAAACATTGTTTTGCAAAATAAGATTGATGCACATGTTTGCCATGCTAGGGTAGTATCACACACTTCACCTATTGCATGCCACACTTCTTCTTCTAAGATTAATGATGATATTTGTTTGCTTAAGAAGAAGGTTGATTGTTTGGGCTCCACTATGAGCCAATGTGCCTTGAACCACACTCGGTTGGAAACCTTGGTTCGAAAGAAACAAGTTCCATCCTTTATGCATGCACACCCTTCACGGCATACACATGCTCCTCACGGACACACCCATCACCATATGTATGCTCATGTGTACACATGTACACATTGTGAACGTAAGGGCCACCTTGCTAAATTTTGCTATGATAGATTACATACTCCAAATTTAGCAAAGAACTTTGTTTGGGTTAGAGAAGGGACTAACCCCCATGGACCCAAAAGAGTATGGGTACCAAAGACCACCCCTCCTATTATTTTTGATGTAGGTGTGGGCTCTCACATGACGTGAGAGTGATAGCACCTTGGAGGATGCGTTCCGGACTTAAAGGAAATCAATTGGATGCATCACTTTCAAGGGAAGATTTGGTGGAGATGACCACCATGTTTTGAAGACAAGGAGAGTTGCTTCTTCGGTTTTGGTAACAATCCTTTACTCCCATTTATTATGTTTACATGCTTTCCACTTCATTGTTTATAGCATGTTTTGATAGTTTATAGCATATTTTTTTTGATGTCTATGGATTAGTATGTTCATTCCATGTTATTAGATCCTTGACATACATGTATAGTATTTGAGACACACATGCTTATTTGAATCATACTTAGTGTTCTCACTTTTGTTTAAGCTATAATGTACATCATGAATCTAATACATGTGAATTTACATAGTAATCATGTTTTAGTTTATCATGATGATTTTTATATTGTGTTTTGATGCTTCATGTTAAGGTTATTTGTTTAGATGTTAGTTTTCATTAAGACTAGGAATTATACTTGTACATATAGTGGGCCATAAATAAATCTATATATGTATGAGCTTGAACGCTTATTTGAACCCATTAGATGTGCTAGTATAGTCTAGTTTTGATGATTCATACATTTCAAACTTGTATTCCATTTTTGGATTTGTTTTATGAGTTTTCTCTTCATGTATATGTGTATTATTGTCAAACTTTAAGATATACATGTATACCTTTGAGTCATTTGCCTTTCATGCAAATCTATATATGGACTCAATTGTATTTAGGGATATGTATGTATACTTCATGTTTGACAATTCGTACATATACCTTGAAATGAATTTGTTTGATGAAGATTTAGTTTCTCTTGATTTTGTGTTTAATTGTTTAACTTCATGTATATGTCTATCTTGTCCAAACTATTAGATATACATGTTTATCCTTTTGAGCCACGTGCCTTAATGCATATATTTTGTGGACTCGTTGAGTTTTGGATATGTATGTATACCTTAGTTTGTATTAGACATACATATGCCTTGAAGATTAAATAGTTTAGATGGTTTTTCATGTTTTCAATGTTTTAAGAATAAATGAGCTTATTGATTATCTTTGATGATATGATATTCACATTGTTCTTGTACACTCACATTTATCGCTTGCTCATGTTTTGTTTTCATGAGTTATATTTATGCTTAATTGAATTAGAGTGTTGATTATCATGTGGATTTCATGTTTCATGAAAAATTACTTTATTTATCCTTACTGAAGGAAGGATTTCGTACTAGTTTACAACTTTTTCTTATAACTAGTTACGGTATTCTTCATTTGGTAGAGTTTTTCAAACAAAACTTATTTTCAAATCTAATTTTGAAAACCCCTACCATCCAAGGGCGGTTGGATGGGAGTTCATGTTCATGTATGCCTTATATTGAAAATCATTAAAAACTTGAACCATGATGGGGTGGTAGATTATATGAGATATACACTTGATTATTATTGTTGATTCAATTGGTATCATTGAACTCTTTCAATTGGTATCAATTTTGACATTTTTGGTATACTCATATATTTGTTTATGTATGTATGCTTCAATTTCAATGGTATCAATTTCTATTGGTATCTAAATTTTCATACATATATGTTTTATTTGTGTTCAAAAAAAAATCACAAATTTAGTTTTTGTTTACTCAAGCTCTAGCATGACCCAACACCTTGAGTTTCACTTTTGTTTCAATTGATTACTTTTAAATTGGTATCAAGACTATGCATATTTTAGTTTGTATTTCATAAAGGGGGGAAAATTTGATTTGTATTTCAATTGGTATTTGTACTCCCACACTAAAAGTTGTTATTTTAAACATATGATATCAACATCAAATTTGTTTATATGTTTAAAAATGAACAATTTCTTACAATTGGTATCAATGTTTCTATGTAAAATCTTTTCAATTGGTAAAATATTTACAATTGGTATCATATTTAAGAAATTCAAAATTTGTTTTGGTTTCAAGATTCATGTTTAAGAATTCAAGACTTATGTTTAATTACAATTGGTATTTCAAAATTTTGTTTAAAGAAAATATTCAAAGTTTTGATTTGTATTGCTTATATGCAAGGAGAGCTTAACATCTCTTCATATAGATTCATGTTGAGTGTATTGTGTATTAAAGAGCTTCACATCTCTTCTTTATGTGGTACACGTGTGTAGGGGGGCTTCACATTTCTCTTATTCATTACATAATGTGTGTTATGTGAATTAGGGCTTAACTTCCCTCCTTCATGTAATGCATATGTGTAGGGAAGCTAACTTAGCGTCTTCCTCTTCATGAATGTATATAGCATATAACACTTATTATCCTTGTTTATTTTCTTTGGTATCAAGATGCTTCATTGACATATTTTCAATTGATATCATGTTTTAAAGTCACCCCTTATTGACTTTGTTTTTGTTTTAGACAAAAAGGGGGAGAACATTGTCTTTTATTGTTTGTTTGACATAAAGGGGAAGAAAGATTTTTACCCCTCGTTTTATTTATGATTTTAATTACCCCTTTGTTGATGATTGACAAAAAGGGGGAGAAAGATTTATGAAGTTTTATATGTATGTTTATGTTTATGCATATATTATGTTTCAATATCAAGAATATTAAGTTTATTGATTTATAGAGTTTGCTTTGTAATTGGTATCTAGAGCTTATTTTGTTTGAAATTCCATTTGATATCTAGAACCATTTATTGTTTATGCATATGCATGTTTCATGTTTAATATTCATTACATATATTTATTGTTTATCCTTATGCATGAGTTAAGGGGGAGCTTCCTTGAAGCTTATCTTTAATCCATGCATATATAACTCCATGAGTTTTGTCATCATCAAAAAGGGGGAGATTGTTGGCCCAAAGGCCTTCCACCCTAGTTTTGATGATGATTAACTCATGTAGTTTTGTTTACTAATAATCTTGTGTTGTTTAAGTTTCAGATCATTAACCAAGATATTAGTTGGTGATTAGCTTCATCAAGGAGTTTAGAAGCTTTTCATGATGATTCCACGGCCAAAGCTTCAAGATCACACATTACCTAGCCATGGATGGAGTTTTGGAGCAAGTCTTCTTGTTGACACAAGACTTAGGTATCCTAGTTTAGATAGAGTTTTAGATCCATTTGTAAAGCTTAGTTTAGTTGATATGCTCAAGTGCACAAAAACACACACGTTTCATGATTTGGTTCTTAGTTTTCATGAATAATAGATCAAAACAAGTTTACTTTATACCTTTGTATATTAGATATGGTCTAGATAATACATGCTTTAAACTTGCTAGACAAACTTATTTTGACTATCCTATTCATGTTTTGGAAAAATCAAGTTTGACAAAATACAAGTTTTGTTTTTGATAAAATTAGCAAGACACAAAAATGAATTGATATGTTGATATATTGTCTTGAAATTTTTATCACATGTTTATGTTTTAATATAAAATAATAAAACAAGTTTTATGGAATTTTCAGAAGAGATAAAGATTTTTTATAAAATATTTTTCCAAATTTTCTGACCTTGTTTTTGTGCTGACAGGCTGGTCGGTCGACCCTGACGGTCGACCGCACCAAGGGCCGGTCGACCTCGGGTCGACCGACGTGCACAGACGTGCACGTCTGTAAGGCACAGACACGGTCGACCGTGACGGTCGACCGAGTTGAGAGCTTTACTCTCGGGTTTTCTGGGTCGACCGGGCCGGTCGACCGCAGTTGCCCAACGGTCATAATTCTGACCGTTGGCGGTCGACCGGACCGGTCGACCGGTGGCCTGTCAGGCTGCCACATCAGCCTAACGGCTAGTTTTCCTAGGGGCTATAATACCCCATTTCTCCATTGTTTTGGCTAAGATTTTTAGAGCTAAAAATTCCAGACTTTCTCTAGTGTTTAAAAGAGTTTTTAAAAGAGTTTTTTAAGCCAAAAAGATTTCATTTATTTGTTTTTGGGTTTTTGGAAAATCAAAGAAAGCTAGGTTTTGGGAGATTGTTTTGTTTTCATTTTCTATCTTTTACAAGTGATTTCCCAAGTAGTTTTTCTTGTTGCTGGTTTCCAAAAAAAACACCTGTTTCCACACTTGAGCTATCACCTATCTAATCTATTAGGATCTTGTTTTTGTGGAAAAAGAAAAGAGAAAAGAAAGAAAGATTGTGTTTGTGGTCTTTGTAACCACTTATGTAAACCCTCCTTGCTTTGTGAATCCCTCTTCGGTAGAGGTGATCGGAGTGGTATTGGTTTGGATCCCTCTAGGTAGAGGTGATTGTGTTGTTGTTGGCTACGCGCCGTATCCTCTTCGGTAGAGGTGGATTGTGGTTGTATAGCCTCGGTGGCTTTGTAAGGTTGAGAGAGGAGTTCGGTACTCTATAGTGGATTGGAAATCACTACACGGTGGTGTAGGCGGGGATGTAGAGCTGGGTGCTCGAACCTTGAAACAAATCTTGTTGTTAGCGTTTGATCCACTTGTCTCTTTTACTCTCTCTCTTTACATTTGTGCAAGCATCATTTCATTCAAGTATCATTCTTTCATTGCATACATAACTTTACATGCTGTGTTGCCTTGCATCTTTTATATTGCTATTCATTCTTATATGCTTGGCTTGATTGTGTGTATTTCATATTGCTTGGATTGCTTGGTGTGTGTGCCTAACTTATACTCATCCAACAAGAGCTTCACATAGCACCTCAACCATTTCAAGGGGAATCAAGGGGAGTTAGTCCAGAGCCTCGCAAGGAGAATTCGGCTACACTTGTTGTATTGTATTAGTTTGTGCATAATTTGCATTAGCTTCCGCATTTAGCGCACATAGTTTTTCATTTAGTCTTAGATTAGCACTAACACCTATTCACCCCCTCTAGGTGTTTTTCAATTGGTATCAGAGCTAGTGCACCTGATACTTAGGCTTAAAATCCTAGGAGTGAGATCCATTTGCTTGCTAATCTATTGTTTGCATTTGCTGTTTGCACACATATAGTTTACCATGGCCTTCATGACCCCACCTATGTATGACCCTTCTAACATTCATGTTTGGAAGATTAGGATGACCGTTTATTTGCAAACCCTAGGTCATAAAGTTTATCTTGCCATTACCAAGGAATCCTTCCTTAGTGATACCAATCATATAGGGGCCAATGCACAAGCCCTAGAGGCCATTAGAAGCACTTTATCTAAAGATTATCTTTTATGTGTTTCTAACATTGATTCCGCTTTTGTAGTGTGGAATATGTTGACAACCACCACCACCTCCGAGTCAAGTGTCAAACCAACCGGAGGAATCTAGTGAAGAATCCGATTCACAATGCTTCATGGTCCAAGGAATGACTCCCTTGAGGTACAATCGGAACTTCAACTAGATAGTGATGACTAGTTCTTCATGTGATGATATTGTAGATCCCATGCTTTAAATGAAGAACTTTCTATTGTTTGTGAAAAACTAATAGAAAAATATAAGATTTTGAAAAAGAAAAGTCTAGGCCTTGAAAAAGAAAATATAAGTTGCATGCTAGACTTAACAATGTTTTGCAAAGAGAAAGTTGAGGTCTATAATGAAAGGGATTCATTGAGATCTCAATTAGAACTTGCACTTAAAGAAAATGAATTTTAAAATCTAAAAATGATTGCCATGTTCTTTTGAAGAAAAATGAAAATTTGTCTTCAAAAGTTGATTTTGTTTTAAAAGAGAATGTTGATTTGAAAAATAAAATTATTTCTATTTCAAATGATCTAGATGTTTGTTTAAAGAAAAACATGTTTTGCAAAATAAGATTGATGCACATGTTTGCCATGCTAGGGTAGTATCACACACTTCACCTATTGCATGCCACACTTCTTCTTCTAAGATTAATGATGATATTTGTTTGCTTAAGAAGAAGGTGATTGTTTGGGCTCCACTATGAGCCAATGTGCCTTGAACCACACTCGGTTGGAAACCTTGGTTCGAAAGAAACAAGTTCCATCCTTTATGCATGCACACCCTTCACGGCATACACATGCTCCTCACGGACACACCCATCAACATATGTATGCTCATGTGTGTTTGACGCGAAAAAGGGGCACCGGAGTAAGATTTCCTTGAATCAGATGAAAAATTACAGCCGGCTTAATCTTCCGGTTACAAGGGAGGGAGAATATTAAATCTTGAATTCCCCTTTGTTTAGTGCTGGGTTCTTCGTGTGGCGGTGGAGAGTGAATCTTGTTCTCCGTTGACCAGATGACCGTTCTGGACCGTCGAGGGATCTTCTCCTTGGCAGGTAGAGGGAGTAACTCAGCTCCGTCTACAAAACTCTAGAAGAGGAGGTAGGCGAAGAGCGGCTAGTACTCAGTAAGCTCGCTGAAGAGTCTTTTCTCTCTCTCTGTTGATGATCTCCTTTTTTTTTTCAAAGTCCTCCCTTGCCCGATAATTGTCGTCCTCGTCTTCAATAGTGACGGGACTATTTATAGGGTTTTTAGGGGGTGATCGTGCCCCTGAAAATGCTCCACAATGAGGGGCCACTACCGCTACATGCGCGGTGATTGGCCCGCAATCCGGGTAGTTGCAACCGAGACGCGGGTGTCGAGCCAACGCGCTTGTTGCTGAGACGCGGGCGTTGAGCCAACGCGCCTTGATGCGGAGACGCGGGCGTTGAGCCAACGCGCCTTGATGCTGAGACGCGGGCTTCGGGCCGACGCGCCTGATGCTGAGACGCGGGCGTTGAGCCAACGCGCCTTGATGCGGAGACGCGGGCTTCGGGCCGACACGCCTTGATGCTGAGACGCGGGCTTCGGGCCGACGCTCCTTGATGCGGAGACGCGGGTGTTGAGCCAACGCGCCTTGATCTTGAATCTCTGCGTTTTGGTGGCTTGTCTTTGTGATTTTTAGACAGCCTACAGAACCCCCTCCAAAGTTTTCGACATTCCGCAGTTAACTGGGACGGATTTCGAAATACTTTGGACTCTAGCTGAGTTCGCCTTCATGACTAGACTGTTGATGCTCCGGGTTTAATCTTATCTGGAGTTGGTCTTCGTGAGTGTACTGTTGAACTCTTTGAAGCCCCCAGAGTTGATCATGTTGAGTGTCTAGATGCACAGCCTAAACCTCCCCGATTGCTTTTAGTCTGTCACTGGCGCGCTTTAAGCCAGGAGTGGTTGGTCGTCTGCTTGCGTCAGTGTACTGTTGAACTGATTTTGCAGAAGCAAGAGGCCAAACGCAGGTTCTTTTTCAAAAAGCAGAGATGGTACTGCTGTAAAGGCGCGATTTCTGTAACGTGCGTCCTTTGGCAATGGAGACGCGACTGATCTTCATAAGGCAGACGCGATATTTGGCCAGACTGGAAGGACGCGAATTTCTTAGAGAGACACGACCTTCCGAATGCATTCATGGAGAGGCTGACGTGGCATGTCCATCGAGGAGGTGCGTTCTTTGGGCGCGAATTCTGTGCCATGTCATGATTACGCCGCCAGCTGGCCTAGGGAACCGGCGAAATTTTGCCTTTTGGCGCGCGGATTTCCTGGTTCATTAAATGAACTGCTCCACGTGTCGACTGCTGACTCGTGGCGGGGTTGCGACGCATGATCTTCTCCGTTCAGAAACGATTTTGTTACACGCGTCAAGCGGCGACTCGCTGCAGCGTCTACCGGGCCACACGCCGCGTATCTTCGCGAATCCCTGTGCCTATAAAAGGCAACAGTTGGAGAGATGCATCTTCTTCTCCGAACGCACTCGCTGAGAAAAAGAATTTCTTTCTCTGTTCATCTTCGAACTTGTTCATCTCCTTGCTCAGATTTCTGAACATCAATGGCACCAAGACTAAGCCAACTGCATCGTCCTCAAAGGCGACCGTCGCCGATGCCCGGAGGGGCAGTTCCTCCTCTGCGCAGGATGTTGTTCTTCAAGGTCTTCAAGGTAAATGCCTTTTAGGCGGAAGTTTAGCCATTAAAGGAAGTTCCAAGAACCTTTTAGAATCCTTAACACACGAATTTAGATCGTGTTTGATTCCCAGACGCAGTCTTTGGGTTGATAACCATGACGCGGGTTTGGACCCTCACGCCATTGGGTCCTGCGCTTCAGATTCTTCACTTAGAATATTTTCTAATTGTGAAGGGTTCAGACGCGGACTTGGTTTATAGAACGCGGATTTGATCCTTGCGTTCTGTTTCATCTGGCACCCAGTCCAAGCACTTTGACATCTGGGGATGTGAAAGGAAGGGAGTTACCCTCCTTAACTTCTGGCGATCATGGTGGTGGAAGGGTTAAGGTGGATAACTCTCTTCTTTTCGCACCTCAGAAGTGACATCAAGGAGAATGTTGTGGAGACGCCGATCCTGTAGGTCTGGACGCGGATTTGATAATTCCTGCATCCAGTGCCTCTTCTGCGTGGATGCGCAGGTCTGGACGCGGATTTGATAATTCCTGCGTCCAGTGTCTCTTCTGCGTGGATGCGCAGGTCTGGACGCGGATTGATAATTCCTGCGTCCAGTGTCTCTTCTGCGTTCGGATTATGAACACTTAGCATTTTTTCCATGCTTTTGATAGAGTATCTAACTAAGTGTCCTTTTCTTTTTGCAGCGCCACGCCCTGCTACTTCACTCGCCAAGAAGCGCCACTTTGGACATGTAGGGGGTGCTGACCGGGACTTGACCTTTGTGTTACAAAGGACTGTTCCTGTGACAGCTGACAAGTCGCAGGCTCGTGGGGAGAGGCTCTCAAATGTTGACATGAGGACTCTTCGGGTGCTCATGACTGATGCAGCATTTGCAACGGATGCTGGCATCAAACTGGAGAAGCCTGCCTTCTTCTTCGGAGATCGTATCCACGATGGCGGCTATCGCGTATATGACGGGACTTACAAATGGCTCCGTCAATAAGGGGTGGAAGATTCTTTCTTCCGAACATGGAGAGGATGTTCCCGCTGTCCTACTTCCAGCACATGTCCGTCCCTCGGAAGATGGAATGGGACCTCTCTCGATATGTCCCTGAGATTACTCTCGGTGATTTGGGCTCCCACAAAGTGTACCGTCATGACAGGTCAGTTATCGGCCTTTTCCCTGGGTCGCGCAAGTCCGATGTTCCGGCTGGGGAGATACCACAACTTGGTACTACCTTCCTCAACGCATTCATGGAAGCGGAGGGTGATTATCCCGTTGGGTTTCGTGCACCGGGGTGGGTCCGTTCCACGGAGAACTATTGGTGGGGCAGGATGGTCGGCTTTGTCCTCACCGAGCTCGGGGATCTGCTAAAGCGTGTGGGACTGTACCCAGCGGTCAGAGCCGTGCAGTGGGGGATCCCTCAAAGCTCTCAGAATTTCTTCGGGATTCTAGAGCGTTATAATTCTTTGACGGGGACGTTCTTCACTCCGGTCGGGGAGATGGGCCTTGCTCTGCACGAGCTGCATGAGGTCTCGGGGCTGTCGACAGGGGGACATTCCCTATGAGGAATATGTCCCGACCACGGTGGAGCTTCACTATTTGAAGGAGGAGTTTCCCCTCATATATGAGACCTACTGGGAAGTGCTATGTCACTTCCACATTTGCGGCCAAATAACCAAATGGCGGTCGCAGGGAGTCAAGCAACTGTCTTGGGCCAGTTACTTGTTCAACAACGTCAACACCAAAGACCATCTGATAACCCGATTGGCTCCCAGCTCCGACAGGGAGATTGAAGACAGGATCGACCAGGCTCCTGACAGTTTCTACACCACGGAGTCGAATGAGGACGGTTTCGACCCTGACTTGGTTTTTGAGAGCTTCACCATCAAGCCCGGACCCCTATCTCCGATCGGGCGCTGTTGGCGAGCTTTCTGATGCTGTGGCTGAAGCGCTGTGTGGTGCCCACGCTGCCACATGAAGTCATTGTTGCTGACGTGGTGTACCCGGCGGTGCTCCTGGCTCATGGCAACCCTATAGCCCTTCTCCCGGCCGTGGCGGCTGGTATTCAGAGCGGGCTGCGGGCGCTCACTAAGAGTTTCTGCGAGCCACCGAAAACTGCAGACTCCGAGGGAAAGCCGTATGTTGACTCAGAGGGGAGTTCGACGGTGAAGCGTCCCAACCCTCGTGTCGAGCTGCCTTACACGTACCTCATGGCTTGGTACGTGATGCATTGCCCTTCCTTGATGACGGCGGTGCGTTGGAGGGAGAGTTCTGTCCCTTTTGTACAGCGATTGGAGGGTTCGAAATGGCGTGATCCTTATATATATTACGTCCGGAAGTGCCTTTCCGACCCTGCGAACTATCAGCTCAATCGCTGCCTCCCCCAGATCCCTGGTGCATCTCCCGGGGATCTACTTGTTGATTCTGTTGGCCCAGATGACTTCACGAGGTTATCCGCGGGAGCCTTCTGGTGGTTGCTCAATATCCGACCGGATATGTGCTTTTCCGGCAAGGGACGTCATGCACCATTGAGCCGTACATGCCGAATCGCTTCGCTCGACAGTTCGGCTATGATCAGCTCTATGTCGGGAACCCCAATGCTCGACTCGCCTTCGAAGGGAACCTGTTCGAGGGTGCCCGGGCCTGGTACTATAGTGTGGCTGGAGGGACGGGAGTAACTTTCCGTCTACCTCTCGAAGGGCCCAAGTGCCGTACGAGCTTCAGCTTCTGCACTTAGTACTCCCAGGCCATCCAAACACCAGACTTTTTTCCGGCGTCTTCATGCATCGAGAGCATCAATGCAAGTCTCGAGGCAAGGACGGATTCTAGTAAACCGACGAAACTCGTAGAACAGTACCTGAAGGCCCAAAAGGAGGTCGGGCGAAGACTGAGAAGGGAGCCACGAGCCATGGAGCCACGACCACCAAGGGCGGAGCCACAAGCGACTAGGGCAGAGCCGCAAGCAACTAAGTCTCGACAGGCGGTGAGCAAGCGTCGTCAAGGCTCTACTCCCACTGCTGAACCCGCTCCGAAGAAGGTTCGAAGAGACTTGACAACCGAAGTCTCTCAATCTGAAGAGCTCCCTGCTGTCGTCGAGGCGCTGAGGGAGGAAGACATAGCTGAAGAAGACATTCCTTTAGTCCGTCCCCCTAGGTCGCTTAGCAGAGGCCACGGGTCTGCGGAGGAAGGGGAGCTTGTTGACGAGTCCACCGCCGCTGACGAGGATGAGCAGCTAGAGGTTGATATAATGAGCGGAGGAGATGTCAATATTCCGGGGGTGTCGGCTCAGCCCGAGTCTTCCTCAGCTCAACAGCTCGGGTCTCCGTCTGTCTTCGTTTCAGTCCTAGGGCAGTCGACCCTAGTCCTACCACTGGGGTAATTGGAGGTAAGGCTCCTGTTGCGGAGCTTCCTCGCGTTGTGCTGTCGTCTTCTTCGTTATCGGGGGAAAGCGAGTTTGAAGACGATGTTGATTATGGTGATGAACCCACTTTTCCTGATCCGGAAAAGTTCTCTCATATTTCGGAGGAAGAAATATACGGGGGTGAGCCATCAACTGTATCGCAGCCGGCGGTTGTTCCTGTTGGAGGTACTCTTTTCACCTTTGACTGCTTTCCCTTTTAATTTGAAGAAGATGTTCTAACATTCTTCTCTTATGTTGCAGGGTCGGCTGAAGATGCTGAGGCTACAACCTCCTCGCATATTGAGGAGATGGTGATAGAGTTGACCCGGCCCAAGGGGATTGAGGTCTCGGCTGCTGAGATACCCTCAAAGGGGGCAGCTGTTGAAACTGGGGAGCCTTCCACTCTGCCAGAAGAGGAAGCAACCACTGAGGCTGAAGAGGCTCTCACTCTGCCGGGCGAGGAGGTTACTGCTGAAGCCGGGGAGAATTCTACCCCGCAGGGTTCGACACCTCTGGACCTCCAACTTGGTAAGGCAGCTCTGACGTTTTAAATGTTTCGCTTTCCATCATTGTGGCTGACGCTGCGATAACTTGCAGAGAGGACTGAGGGGGCTCAGGTGGAGAGTCCGATGGTTGGTACCCTTCCAGAAGGCCATACAGCTCAAGTCTCGGAGGAGGTTTCTGAGGAGGTTGTGCTTACTACTCCCTCATTGGTCGTGGAGGCTCCTGCAGAGGTAGTACCTCCGGAAGCGTCAGCGGCCAGTCTAGCTCTTGCCGTATCGACGGCCAGCACGGCTCTGGTGCGAGAGGATCCGCCTATATCCCTTATCCCGTGACAGAAAAGGGGTCGGGAAGCTTCCTAGGTGGTGAAGACATGGGGGAACTGGCACGTCAGATGGTGCAACAATTCTTCGCTTCGATGGGATCATGTATTGATCTCATCTTACGTGGAAACAGCACCTTTCAGTTTGCCCAGACGCTTCTTAAAAATCTGGCTGTGAATGTCGAATTAACCGGAGGCCCTCACTTGCCAAGGCGTGTCTGCGGGTGGTGGAGCAACTGGGAGACGGCCTGTAGGAGCTGGAGTCTTTGGAAGACGCTGGCTCTTTGGTGAGGCCCAGGCCACCTTGACCAGGCTCCTAGCTGCTCAAGAGCGCGAGAGCGACAGGAGGCGGAGGCACAAATCGCTGCAGAGATTCGCAGCCTCGAATATTCCCAGGCTGAATGTCAGAAACTAGCTGACGATTCAAGGGAATGCGAGCTTACCGTGCAGAGCACAGAGCAAGTCATCATCAGGGCTCGGGACACCATTGCCAGGGCAGAAGCTGTGCTTGCGCTCAATGAGGAGAAGCTTGTTACCCTCAAGAAGGAGCTAGAGGAGCAACGGGCTGCTAAGGCGCGAGCTGAAGAGAGTCTGTCTCTACATTCTTCAGGGTGGAGTATCTGCGAACGCAGCTGGCCGCAAGAAATTTCTTATCTGAAGCGGAGCTGCGGAACCAGGCCATTATGGAAGCTGAAAGGGCACGCCAACCGAGATTCACCGTCTTAGGGAACAAATCCGTTCCTTGGCGAACCAGGACATTTAGCCTTCTTTTCTTTTTCTTTTTGTAAAGAAAAGGACACTCAATTTATCAAGAGTGTTTTGTATCCACTTTTATCATTCTTTTGATATAAAAGTTTCGAAGTTTTTGGCTCTACCTTCTTTGCTTAGCTGCGGATGAACCCAACTTCTTGATCACTGGCTGTGAATACTAAACTTAGATAGGACTAAGTTCTTTTAATGAGACGCGGCGTCAGTCCACCTGAACTTAGATTTCACTAAGTCCTTTGATGAGACGCAGCGTCAATCACAGAGTGAGACGCGGTCATCATTCACTAGAAACTTAGATTTCACTAAGTCCTTTTGATGAGACGCGGTATCAATCACAGATTGATACGCGGTCTTCTTGATGAGACGCAGCGTCAATCAAAAGATGAGACGCGGTATTGATCCATAAAGTGAGACGCGGCCGTCAGTCCATGGAGTGAGACGCAGCGTCAATCTCAAGGTGAGACGCGGCTCTGAATAACGTAAATATGTTTCGCGCAGATCGGGCAGGCGCAAGAGACGCAGCCTTGTCTGCTGAAGGGACGCGGCTTTCCCATCTGCGTTTAATGCAACCTGACTTAAAAGATTTTAGGAGATCTTTGAACGTCAAGTCTTCGCTGTCGATTGGGATTCTGGGTCGTTCGTTGCTTCCCAAGGCAGTTATCCACGCGTCGGCCTCTCAATGGATTTAGGCGTTAATGCTCTTGCATGCAGAACCGACGCTGGCGGTTGAAAAACCGGCTCACTTCGACGGTTCCAAAGCAGCGTTCCACGCGTCCGTTTTTGATTGGGCTTTGACAGTCGTGCGCGACGGTTCCGATTGACGCACCATTAATGGCAGTTGTTGAGAATTGCCTATAAATAGGGTGTGCCCCCTTTTCAATAATCCAAACTTGGATTGTTTTCTTTTGTTTTCTCTGAGAGACCACGCCTTGAGTTATCTTTCAGAGAACCGTCTTCATGGGTGAAGGTGACCCCGTGGATGAAGATGACCCAGAGCTCTCATGCTTCTGTTTGGTCTCTTCAGAAGGAATCCTCTCTCGGATCATCTTGCGCGCCCGCGTTTGGATGCAGAGTGGCCAACTCTGGACAGGGGCCTCTGCTGGTATGTCACCCCGATGATGTCCATAGCCTGTACTTTGGCATAGCCATCTGAATGAAATCCTGGTGCATTCCTATTCTGGAATTTGTGCCGGTGACTTGAACTTCTCTGAACGCGGGCTCTTGACGCTGGCTTTACTCATGGCCATTGCTTTGGCGCGTTTCAGACCTGAATCTTGCAACTCCTGTTCACCCAATAGAGAGATGGCAATTTTCGGCGTTCTGAAGTTTTTCGCGTCTTGTGCATTAAGCGCGGGTGCAAACTGAGGCCGCGTTTGAATCCTGTGCGTGGCACAGTATTGACTCGCGTCTGTTTCTGCCGACGCGGTGGTTTGACCGTGCGGGTTGTTCCCGCGTCTGAAGTCTTCAATGACTGCCGCGTCTGTCACTTAGTTCTCTTTGTCGAAGTGTACTAAGTTCCAGATGTTCTAACTCTCTTGTTTATTCTTTGCAGGTAGGCTTGCTCGTCCTTTTCAAGTTTGCTGGGCCCCGGAAAGAATATATCGGCGGGCGAACTTGCTCAATGTTCGTTTGTAAGAGAGTAAATTATGGTCCTCGTCGTTTGTAAGAGAGTAAATTATATCTCCGACGAGGACCCAACTCTCGCTAAGGTCTCTTCAGATCTTCTGCACCAACCATGTCTGATGGCAAGAGATGGTCAGGTCAGGTATGACGGCGAGGAGGTTCCGGCGGTTACGGTGGCGGAAAGATCCTCTTCCTCTCCCTACTCCAAAAGTGACATCAAGGACATCCGTTGGATGGCCTGCTGGGGAAAGGGATGGTGATGAATGAAGGGTTGCAGGACTTTCTGCTGCCGCTGGACCTCAAGAACACCATTGCTCTTAGCTTAGTCAGCTAGGGCGCTTTCAATTTTTGCGTCATCGCCATGGCGCAATCGGCTCCAATTGTGCACCTGGGATCAGACGCGGTTTCAAGGAGTGAGTACGGCCTCTGAGAGAGAGAGGGACTTCTTTGTACTCCTTAATTGTAACACTCATCTTATTGTATAAGAGGGCGTTTTGTATCACTTTCATATGCTTGGATATATAAATAAAAGTGACACTTTTCTTTTTGCCTCCTTCATTGTCTTAACTTTTGTCTTCAGTTAGACACGTAGAAGCAGGAATCTTTTGACCTTATCAAAATTATAGTAGTAATCTTAATGAGTCAAGATTTGTAAGGAAAGATCCTATTTCAGGAGTTTTCATGATACTGTCAGAGGTGTGATATTAACTTGACAGGGATGGGATGATTTTTTGGTGGACCTGCCACTTTGTAAAGAAAGTGACAAGTGGAGTTCGTACCCCCAGGGAAGATGAACTTTTATCAATGATTTGGGATTAACTTGATTTAAGATCAGCTGGGGAGTTTGACGGAAACATTGTTAACGGTGTAATGTTAACCAACAATGTTTCTAAATGAACTTGATACTCTGTCGGGGAGAGTATCAAATGAGACTAGACTCGCGGGAATCTAGGAAGAAGGTCTTTACCGCTAGAGGTGTGATATTAACTTAACGGTTTAGAAGTAGTCTTGTCAGAAGTGTAATGTTAACTTGACAAGGACATGAGTTAGAGGTGTGATATTAACTTAACTCATCAGCATCTCAATTTTATTTGGGAAACTGAGGAAGTCACTGTCATAGGTGTGATGTTTAACTTAACAGTGAGGATAATGCTAGAGGTGTAATGTTGAACTTGGCATTAGTCGTCTCGACTTTGACAAAGAAGTCGAGGAAAGGTCATGGCATATGTGTATTGTTGAACTTAGCGATGACTCGGATGCTAGAAGTGTAGTGTTAACTTGGCATCGTCCATTTCAGCTTCGATACGGAAGTCTGAAGAAAGGTGACTATCAGAGGTGTGATATTAACTTGACAGGCACTCGATGTACTGCTTAGAGGTGTAATGTTAACATAAACAGTAGTTTGTCAGAGGTGTAATGTTAACTTGACAAGAATTGGCTCGTGATAAGAGCAATTTGAGGACCTGTCATTCTAATGATGAGAATTGACAAGTGGAATTTGAAATGCCAGTGGTATAGTGTTAACTTGGCAAATTTGAGAGTTTGTTACTCTATGCAGAGTTAACAAGCAAAGTTATACTCGACAAAGAGTATTCATTACCAGAGGTATAGTGTTAACGTAGTAATGATTGCATTTTGTGGTCCTACCATTCTATGGATGAGAATTGGTAAGGGATTTTGGAGGAAAGAGTGGACTCAAGCCCACTTAGGATTTTTAGCAAACCTCAGCTATCAACGGATTTGAGATACCTTTACCAACTACCGTTTGAGTTGGGCTAGCCATGCTATTCCCCTCAGCATGATGAGTTGTCGAAGACTGATGTTGGGCTTAAAAGCCAACATTTTCCTCTATCCTTAGCCGTCGGAGGCGTCGGATGTTTCTGATCAGAGGTGTATTTTAACTTGATCAGTGGAAGAATACTGTCTAGGGATAGTATTTCTTCAAGAATTTGCCATTGATTGGCATCATGAGTGTATCGCCATTCGAAGTTATGAAGGGATATGATCCATTTGAGTAGACTGACTCTACTACAAATGGTCCTTCCCATTTGGGTTGGAATTTTCCTTTTGTCTTGTGCGTCATTACCATGGGTCTTCTGACGGCTAAGACTAGGTCGCCTTTCTTGAAAGTTCGCACTTTAACTTTCTTGTTGAAGGCTCTGGTGATTCGAGCCTGGTAGAGCTCGATTTGCTGTTGGGCTTGCAGACGCTTGTCGTCTAAGGTCTCCAGTTCTTGGAGTCGCTGTCTATACTTCTCCTCTGTCGTCATCTCCGCTGTCAAGGCGACGCGTAGAGATGGAATTTGGATCTCCAGGGAAGCACGGCTTCACATCCGTATACCAAGGAAAACGGCGTGGCCTTAGTCGGGGTTCGCACAGTTGTGCGGTAAGCCCATAAGCATTCACCCAACTTGTCATCCCAGTCTCGTTGACTTTTCGAGACGAACTTTTTGAGAAGCTTGCCAATAGTCTTGTTGAAAGCTTCTGCGAGGCCATTGGCGGCAGGGTAGTATGCCGTTGAAGACACACTCTGGATTCTGAACTTAGCGCAGAATCTCTGGAAAGCCTGGCTGATGAACTGGGGTCCATTGTCATGGACAATTCGCCGAGGTACGCCGAAACGGTAAATAACGTGATGTTTCACGAACTTGATCACGTTCGACGACTTGACCTCCTTCAAAGGGATGGCTTCAGTCCATTTGGAGAAGTAATCGGTTATCGCCAGAATGAACCGATGTCCTTTTGATGATGGCGGACTGATAGGACCAACCACATCCATCCCCCACATTTCAAATGGCCATGTAGAGGTCGTAGAGTGGAGGTACCTGGTGCTTGATGGATAAAATCTCCATGTATTTGGCAAGCATGACATCTTTTGGCATAGGCGACGGCGTCGGCAACCATCTTGGGCCAATAATAACCCAACCTTTGGAGTCGATACGCCAGTTTTGGGCCAGGTTGATGGGCTCCGCACGTACCGTCGTGAGCCTCTTTCAATACCTCCTGGGCCTCTTTGGTGAGAGACACCGAAGTAAGATTCCGTCATACGATCGACGATACAATGTTCGCGTGGTCGCATTATAGTAGAATTTAGGGGCTTTCCTTCGAATGGCAGCCGCCTCTTTGGTGTCTTCAGGCAGGATGTCGTATAAGACGTAGTCGATATAGGGGAATCGCCAGTCTTTAAGCTCTGGACCGGTTGATGCTTCAAGTGCTTCTTCGCGGTGACGACTTCCCGTTGACTCCTGATAGTCCTCGAGAGCATTTCTCGGGCAATACAGGTCGTGGCTGTGGACGAATATCTTCTCCATTGCTCCAGCTGGAAGAGCTAAGGAGGCAGCCAGGGATGCGAGTGCATCTGCGTGCGCATTTTGCTTGCGCGGTACATGGTCGATGTAGAAGCTTGTAAACCCCTCGGCCATGCGGATAGTTGCGTTGTAATAGGGTACTAAGTCCTCATGTCTGACTTCGTACTCCCCGCGAATTTGACTGACGATGAGTTTAGAGTGACCGTATGCTTCGAGATTTTTAACGCCAATCTCATCGGCGAGCTGCATCCCAATCAATAGAGCATTGTATTCCGCCACATTGTTGGAACAAGGCTCCGTTAGTGAGACAGCTCGGGGTATCACATAATTTTGTGGGGAGACAAGTACTACTCCTACTCCCGCCACTACATGTCCCTTGGGGCTTGTCCTTGATGCACCGTCGAAGAAAAGTTACCACACTTGACTTTCGAACGATGTCTGAGTCAGGTGGGCTTCGGCAACTTCATCTGGGAGATTCTCGTAGAGTTTGACTGCCCTCGGATCTGGGTGTTCAGCTAGGAAGTCTGCCACCGCTTGTCCCTTAATAGCTTTTGCGGCAGAAAGTGCATATCATACTGGGATAGCAACATGGCCCATTTTGCCAGCCGGCCATTTAGCGATGAAGGTTAGTCATAAGTAACCTCAGAGGGTTGACTTTTGCTATGACATTTATAGTTTGGCCTACCAGATAGTGTCGCATTTTCTGGATAGCGAACACCAGTGCCAAACATTCCTTCTCGATCGGGTTATACCGATGTTCGGCTCCGATCATTGTTCTACTTAGATAGTAGATTGCTTGCTCACGTCCCTGATCGTCATTCTGAGCTAGTAGAGCTCCCAAAGAATGATCCATCGCTCGGACGTACACCAGAAACGGCTTTCCGGATACTGGAGCTGCAAGGACTGGTGGTTGGGTGAGGTATTGCTTGATTTCCTCGAACGCTCGTTGGCAAGCGTCATCCCAAATGAATGAGACACCCTTCTTCATCAGCTTAGTGAAGGGTTGCATCTTCCGAAAAGGTTTGAGATGAACCTGCGGATGTACGCCAATCGTCCTTGTAATCCCCTGAGCTCCTTGAGGCTTTTCGGGGGTTGCATCTCCTGGATAGCGCGGATCTTTTCCGGGTCCAAATGGATTCCTGTGGAAGTCACAACAAATCCTAGGAATTTGCCACTGGCTACCCCCAGGAAGGATTTGGTGGGATTCATCTTCAATTGATGAGCCCGCATGATGTCGAAGACCACCTTCAGGTCTGCTACGTGATCGCCTTTAGCGCGGCTTTTTACCGCGATGTCATCAACATAACATTCCACCGTTTTGCGTATTTGCTGATGGAAAATGGCATTCATGGCCCTTTGATATGTTGCCCCTGCATTCTTCAGTCCGAAGGGCATGACGGTGTAGCAATACACTCCTAGGGGTGTCCTGAAGGAGGTGTGCTTTTCATCATCAGGATACATTTTGATTTGGTTGTATCCTGAGAATCCGTCCATGAAGGACATTCGTTCGAATCCGCAAGTATTGTCAATCATGACATCTGTGATTGGCAATGGGAATTCGTCCTTGGGGCAGGCCTCGTTTAGATCACGGAAGTCGATGCAGATCCTGATCTTCCCGTTCTTCTTGGAAACGGGGACGATGTTGGCTACCCAGTCGGGATGTTGTTCTTCCCGGATGAAGCCAGAATCAATGAGCTTTCTGACTTCTGATTGAATTGCCTCCATTATTTCTGGGCGAAACCGTCGCTGCTGTTGTTTGATAGGCTTTACGTCCGGATTGATGTTGAGGCGGTGCATGGCCACTTGAGGATTAAGTCCTGGCATGTCCTCATAATTCCGAAGACGTCTATATACTCTTGTACAAGAGATATTAGATCCTTCTTCTCCGATGGTGACAGGCCGTCACTTATGAAGATGGGCTTAGGGTTAGCCTCATCTCCTAGGTTGATCTGAACAACCTTGTCTTCTGTGGGTGGCTCACGCTGTTCAAAGCGGATGTCCCAAAGAGCGTTTAAATGTTTGATCCAAGGATCTGTATCAGCTTGGATCATTTCTTCATTTTCATCTTTCAGGTGGCTTGTCGAAACCATGTTCACTGAAAGTTCCTTGAAGATGTTGCCGACACTGACATCTGACTCCCAAGATGATGTGTCTGAAGAGTGATCGTTGCTCGATGATTCTTGAGAACCAGAGGCCGATGGGATTGGAGTTGATACATAGCCCAACCCCCTGCGCGTCCGATGATAATAATCGGGGGCCTTCCCTTTCGGCACAAAGGAGCGAAGTAGCGTTCTTCTTCCTTTGCCGAAGTTCAACCCGGGTCTGTTGGTTAGGTCATACCCCATGCATTTCATCATTTTGAGCGTTTTTGGTTCATAATGACTGAGCTGAGGGGATTCCTCCTCACTTTCTGATTCTTCGCGGGGCGTTGGTTCAGTCGTCATTCGCCCAAACAGGATTGGTTTTTGGCCTTTTCGTCTTGTCGGAACCATGAATATAGATTCCTGCGCATCACCATTATCCTGGTATGTCTCGAAAGATGATTTTACTGGTACATGCAATGACGTCAAAGCATCCATTGCCGACCAGATGTCATGTCTACGTCGGTAGTAGTATCCGACGGTATTGAATCGGATGCACACGCAGAGAAGTACTCAAAGTCTAAATTCTCATTAATATACCAGCCGCCTGCATCGTCGGTGGCATTATCAACATCGAGCTTATTAGTGCTCCTTACAAGTGGTTCCAACTTCCACAAGCACTCTTCTTGCTCGGTTTCAGTGTCAGCCTCATTACCAGAGTCTGGCACCTCCAGTTGCGGGGTTTCATCCACCGGATCCTGATATAGGAGGGAGTCCGTGAAATAATTTTCGACCCCCTTAAACGGATACCTTTCGGCAACCAACGTTTGCACCTTCCCACTCGCGTCAATGTATTTCATGACTTGGTGAAGAGTGGAGGGAACGATGGAGTTGCGGTGAATCCATGGTCGTCCCAGCAGCAGATTGTAGGAAGTGTCAGCATCGATGACGTAGCACGTCACCTCCGACTTGAGGCTCCCAATCTGGCACTTGAGCTTGATCTTCCCCATCGGACGGGTGCCGTTGGCATTGAACCCGTAGATGGTCGTCTGTGTAGGGCTCAGACGGTGGGTAGGGATGCCGAGGTGTTGCATGATTCGGCGGGGCATGATGCTCAATGCGGACCCTGGATCTACCTGAATGCGGTTCACCTCAGATGATCCGATGTAACCTGTGAAGTACAGGGGTCGATCATGCTTCCCTTTCACCTGCATATCATCTGCCGTGAAGGTGATGCAGGGGGCATTCTGGGAAGTGTGGAGGCAATCCTCTACATCTTCCTCCTTCGGCACCTGGGTCATAAAGACCTCAGCATTTGCCAGAGCTTCTTGCAGAGCTTCCCTGGTCGACTTTGATAGTCTAAGAAGTTCATACAAGGTAATGCGTGCCGGGATGTTGGCCAGCTGAGACAGGACATCAAAGCGGTAAGGTGACGAAGACCCTTCCGCGATGCCTCTTTGAAGGGCTCGAGAGAATCGAGTCTCCTTCTGCTTCTCCACAGGTGGCTTCGTGGAGGGCCTAGTTGGCTCTGCAGCCGGTTGTGGAGGGTTTGCCGCCACTTCGCCGTACTGCTTCAAGTAGGGTTGTCCCGAACGAGTTCCCGTCATCGGTTGATTGGGTTCTGCGGCCAAGACTATTGTTTCCTCTTCTGAATCAGTCAGTGAGGGAACATCATCTTCTGCTTCTCGGGAGGAGGCACATACCACATGGCAGGACGAAGCTTTTGCCTTGCCTTTGGACTTCCTGTTGGTTACAGTAGTCCACTGCTGGTTGTCCACTAGGTCGGGGTGGACCCACATAATTTCCCCTTGAGGCGTAGGGACGGGTACCAAGCCCTTCTCCTGCTGCTGGTGAGGGTCTGTGTTGACCACTCTTAATTCTCCCCTTGGAATAGGAGTTACCCCCGCAGGCGTTGGAGGTTGTCTCCCGAACTGGAGAACCGACGTCACATTAGCCGTGACCTTCTTCTGCTCTGGTCGGAGCTTTAGCACCTCCGCGTCAATCAAAGCCTGAAGGATGTCTTTGAAGACGTAGCAGCTTTTGGTAGGATGTCCCAACATCCTGTGGTACATGCAGTAGTTGGGATTGTCGGTCTTGCCGACTTCCTCCGGGCGCCTAATTTCAGGGAGCTTCAGTCGATTGCTCTTGTTGAGTAGCTTGAAGAGCGAATCGACGTGTTCCTCCTTGAAGGAATACTGCTTGTTGGGGCGTGGCTGGCTTGAAGAGCCACTTGCCCTGCCTGTTTGAGGTTTGGCGGGGGATTTGGTCTCCGTCGCCAAGTTATCCTTCCGCTTTGTTTGGAGGGATGTGTCTGGTGCCGGTGCACGCCTTGTCGACCTTTCCGGCCGCGGCTTGCCTTCCTCCGCTCGGACGCGGGCGACAATCTCCTCAGCCTGTTCACCTTGTTGGACTAATTGTTTCCAGGTGCGGCTTTCAGCAACTCCTATTTGAGCAAGGAGTGAGGTTTGGAGGTTGTGGCGGCATGTTTCCACCAGGGTGGCCTGGGTCATACCGCTTGGACACCGGAGTGCCACGTTCCGAAATCTTTCCACGAAAGATTTGACGGACTCCCCTCTCCGCTGTTTGGTAGCTAAAAGGGTGGGCATCGTGACTTCGGAGTCATCTTCGAAGAAGCGTGTTAAGAACAGCTTCTCCAAGTCGCCCCAGTTCTTGATAGAACCTTCCGGGAGTTTCATGAACCACTCAAAGGCCAACCCTTTCAGAGTGCCGATGAATAGTCGCGCCAGGATGGCGTCATTATCTACTACATTCCCGGTTTGGGATTTGAAGTAGTAGATGTGCTGATTAGGGGACCCCTTCCCATCGAAGGCTTGGAGGGTTGGAGCCTTGAACTTAGGAGGGTACGGGACTAGATCCCACTCAGCTGGATAGGGCCGGACCACTCCAACTTCTTGGAGGTCTTTGCGGCTAGCAAGGGCATTGAGGCGTTGCTCCAGTTGACTCATTCTTTTAGTATGAGCCTTTTCTGGGTCGTGCGACGAAGATTTGGACGAATTTGAAGTAGATCGTCGCGCCTCCTCAGAAGGTTCGGAAGATGAGCTTCCTCCCTTTCTCCCTTTGCCCTTTGACCTCCTAGGAGGAGATTTCCTCCTGTCTTCCAGCAGTTGTGCAATCGCCTGCTTGAGGGAGTCAATCGACGCCTGCTGGGAAATAATCATGTCCATTTGTGCTTTCTGGACCTGCTCTATACGTCTTGCCGTCTCCTCAGGAGTGCCTGTCATGTAGGCAGAGGTCTCCTTCTCGACGGAAGAGTTCGAAGCCCCTGATTCCACTACGGCGGAGTGGGAATCATTCGCTCTAATGCCGTGGGCTAAGGCATTATAGTCAATTGGGGGAATGGCCCCCGTCCGGGTGCGAGTGTGTCGATACACCCCTTCTGGTTCAGAGTCAGACTCGGACTCGTCTGAGCTGACTGCAAGTTGTTTCCCCTTGCTCCTGCTTGTCATGTTCGCAGTAAGCTCCGGGTATTCAATGTCAGAGAAGACTCTCCTTCTATGGGAGCGCCTTCTTTTGGCTGACGGGGGAATCGAGGTCAGTTGTCCAGCCAAGGACTGCTGGTGCACACTCGACCCGCAACGGCACTCCGCAAGCATGGAGATAAGCCGTTGGCAGCAGCAAGATGAAGTGACCTGGTGGGCACTTCTTTTCTTTGTCAGATAATCCCTCAAATCCATGGAAGAGGGATCAAAGAGACTAGCCTCACAACGTCGAAGACGGGAGGCATCCATGTGCTGTGCAGAATGGACGCAGACTTCAGGGACGCGGTTTCCGCGTCGTGACTGTGGAACGCGCGTCTGGCGTCTCTGTTGAGATGAGACGCGAGTATCGCGTTGCTGCCTGGTGCGTCCGGGCTGAGCCGCGTGAGAGAGAGTGGGCTGCAGGGCGCCTCGTCTCTGGGTGCGTGCTTCCTGCGTTTGACGAGACGCAGAAGCTTCATTCTGGCGTTTGGTAAGTTGGTCTTCAGAGGACTCAACTTGAGGAGTTGCGCGCTTGGGCCGCCAAACGCGGATTTCACGTACTGGACGTGACGCGGGCAAGGCGTGAGACTGTACGTTGCGTCCAGCTTCAGTTGGACAACCAACGGTTCCAACTTGCAGTTGACGCGCACGTCTCCTCTGTCGACGCTCAGCATTCCGGTTGCGTCGAGGAGGTGGAGAGAAACCAACAACATCCTGATGTTGAACATCAGGGAGTTTCACCACGCGGGTCTCCTGAGAGACGCTGACGCGGGTTTTCTGTGCGCCGGAGTTGGTTGCAATAGCAACTGTGCTTGGGATCACGCGGGCCTGCTGAGAGGCGTGGACGCGTGAACTTTGCTGGGCACAGTGGGCAGCAGAGGAGCTCGAGAAAGCCACCGATCGGGCTTCGAGGCCATTCCCTGTCGAGACCCGGCGGCAGACGCGGGTCTTTGGGCTCTTGGAGCCAGAAGAGAGGAACTCTTCGTACTTCGCCTGGTTGAACTCGACAACGAGCGATTCGACCATCTTTCCCTCGTGGTGGACGTCATCTTGCGCCACAACATGTTCGTCGGTAACAAACGTTGTCCCCAGCGGAGTCGCCATCTCTTGTTTGACGCGGAAAAGGGGCACCGGAGTAAGATTTCCTTGAATCAGATGAAAAATTACAGCCGGCTTAATCTTCCGGTTACAAGGGAGGGAGAATATTAAATCTTGAATTCCCCCTTTGTTTAGTGCTGGGTTCTTCGTGTGGTGGTGGAGAGTGAATCTTGTTCTCCGTTGACCAGATGACCGTTCTGGACCGTCGAGGGATCTTCTCCTTGGCAGGTAGAGGGAGTAACTCAGCTCCGTCTACCAAAACTCTAGAAGAGGAGGTAGGCGAAGAGCGGCTAGTACTCAGTAAGCTCGCTGAAGAGTCTTTTCTCTCTCTCTGTTGATGATCTCCTTTTTTTTTTCAAAGTCCTCCCTTGCCCGATAATTGTCGTCCTCGTCTTCAATAGTGACGGGACTATTTATAGGGTTTTTAGGGGGTGATCGTGCCCCCTGAAAATGCTCCACAATGAGGGGCCACTACCCGCTACATGCGCGGTGATTGGCCCCGCAATCCGGGTAGTTGCAACCGAGACGCGGGTGTCGAGCCAACGCGCCTTGTTGCTGAGACGCGGGCATTGAGCCAACGCGCCTTGATGCGGAGACGCGGGCGTTGAGCCAACGCGCCTTGATGCTGAGACGCGGGCTTCGGGCCGACGCGTCTTGATGCTGAGACGCGAGCGTTGAGCCAACGCGCCTTGATGCGGAGACGCGGGCTTCGGGCCGACGTGCCTTGATGCTGAGACGCGGGCTTCGGGCCGACGCGCCTTGATGCGGAGACGCGGGCGTTGAGCCAACGCGCCTTGATGCGGAGACGCGGGCGTTGAGCCAACGCGCCTTGATCTTGAATCTCTGCGTTTTGGTGGCTTGTCTTTGTGATTTTTAGACAGCCTACAATGTGTACACATGTACACATTGTGGACGTAAGGGCCACCTTGCTAAATTTTGCTATGATAGATTACATACTCCAAATTTAGCAAAGAACTTTGTTTGGGTTAGAGAAGGGACTAACCCCCATGGACCCAAAAGAGTATGGGTACCAAAGACCACCCCTCCTATTATTTTTGATGTAGGTGTGGGCTCTCACATGACGTGAGAGTGATAGCACCTTGGAGTGGATGCGTTCCGGACTTAAAGGAAATCAATTGGATGCATCACTTTCAAGGGAAGATTTGGTGGAGATGACCACCATGTTTGGAGACAAGGAGAGTTGCTTCTTCGGTTTTGGTAACAATCCTTTACTCCCATTTATTATGTTTACATGCTTTCCACTTCATGTTTATAGCATGTTTTGATAGTTTATAGCATATTTTTTTGATGTCTATGGATTAGTATGTTCATTCCATGTTTATTAGATCCTTGACATACATGTATAGTATTTGAGACACACATGCTTATTTGAATCATACTTAGTGTTCTCACTTTTGTTTAAGCTATAATGTACATCATGAATCTAATACATGTGAATTTACATAGTAATCATGTTTTAGTTTTATCATGATGATTTTTATATTGTGTTTTGATGCTTCATGTTAAGGTTACTTATTTAGATGTTAGTTTTCATTAAGACTAGGAATTATACTTGTACATATAGTGGGCCACAAATAAATCTATATATGTATGAGCTTGAACGCTTATTTGAACCCATTAGATGTGCTAGTATAGTCTAGTTTTGATGATTCATACATTTCAAACTTGTATTCCATTTTTGGATTTATTTTATGAGTTTTCTCTTCATGTATATGTGTATTATTGTCAAACTTTAAGATATACATGTATACCCTTTGAGTCATTTGCCTTTCATGCAAATCTATATATGGACTCAATTGTGTTTAGGGATATGTATGTATACTTCATGTTTGACAATTCATACATATACCTTGAAATGAAATTTGTCTTGATGAAGATTTAGTTTCTCTTGATTTTGTGTTTAATGTTTAACTTCATGTATATGTCTATCTTGTCCAAACTATTAGATATACATGTTTATCCTTTTGAGCCACGTGCCTTAATGCATATATTTTGTGGACTCGTTGAGTTTGGAAATGTATGTATACCTTAGTTTGTATTAGACATACATATGCCTTGAAGATTAAATAGTTTAGATGGTTTTTCATGTTTTCAATGTTTTAAGGAATAAATGAGCTTATTGATTATCTTTCATGATATTGATATTCACATTGTTCTTGTACACTCACATTTATCGCTTGCTCATGTTTTGTTTTCATGAGTTATATTTATGCTTAATTGAATTAGAGTGTTGATTATCATGTGGATTTCATGTTTCATGAAAAATTACTTTATTTTATTCCTTGCTTGAAGGATTTCGTACTAGTTTACAACTTTTTCTTATAACTAGTTACGGTATTCTTCATTTGGTAGAGTTTTTCAAACAAAACTTATTTTCAAATCTAATTTTTGAAAACCCCTACCATCCAAGGGCGGTTGGATGGGAGATCATGTTCATGTATGCCTTATATTGAAAATCATTTAAAACTTGAACCATGATTGGGTGGTAGATTATATGAGATATACACTTGATTATTATTGTTGATTCAATTGGTATCATTGAACTCTTTCAATTGGTATCAATTTTGACATTTTTGGTATACTCATATATTTGTTTATGTATGTATGCTTCAATTTCAATGGTATCAATTTCTATTGGTATCTAAATTTTCATACATATATGTTTTATTTGTGTTCAAAAAAAAAAAATCACAAATTTTAGTTTTTGTTTACTCAAGCTCTAGCATGACTCAACACCTTGAGTTTCACTTTTGTTTCAATTGATTACTTTTAAATTGGTATCAAGACTATGCATATTTTAGTTTGTATTTCATAAAGGGGGAGAAAATTTGATTTTGTATTTCAATTGGTATTTGTACTCCCACACTAAAAGTTGTTATTTTAAACATATGATATCAACATCAAATTTATTTATATGTTTTAAAATGAACAATTCTTACAATTGGTATCAATGTTTCTATGTAAAATCTTTTCAATTGGTAAAATATTTACAATTGGTATCATATTTAAGAAATTCAAAATTTGTTTTGGTTTCAAGATTCATGTTTAAGAATTCAAGACTTATGTTTAATTACAATTGGTATTTCCAAAATTTTGTTAAAGAAAATATTCAAAGTTTTGATTTGTATTGCTTATATGCAAGGAGAGCTTAACATCTCTTCATATAGATTCATGTTGAGTGTATTGTGTATTGAAGAGCTTCACATCTCTTCTTTATGTGGTACACGTGTGTAGGGGAGCTTCACATCTCCTCTTATTCATTACATAATGTGTGTTATGTGAATTAGGGCTTAACTTCCCTCCTTCATGTAATGCATATGTGTAGGGAAGCTAACTTAGCGTCTTCCTCTTCATGAATGTATATAGCATATAACACTTATTATCCTTGTTTATTTCTTTTGGTATCAAGATGCTTCATTGACATATTTTCAATTGATATCATGTTTTTAAAGTCACCCCTTATTGACTTTGTTTTTGTTTTAGACAAAAAGGGGGAGAACATTGTCTTTTATTGTTTTGTTTGACATAAAGGGGAAGAAAGATTTTTACCCCTCGTTTTATTTATGGTTTTGATTACCCCTTTGTTGATGATTGACAAAAAGGGGGAGAAAGATTTATGAAGTTTTATATGCATGTTTATGTTTATGCATATATTATGTTTCAATATCAAGAATATTAAGTTTTATTGATTTATAGAGTTTGCTTTGTAATTGGTATCTAGAGCTTATTTTGTTTTGAATATTCCATTTGATATCTAGAACCATTTATTGTTTATGCATATGCATGTTTCATGTTTAATATTCATTGCATATATTTATTGTTTATCCTTATGCATGAGTTAAGGGGGAGCTTCCTTGAAGCTTATCTTTAATCCATGCATATATAACTCCATGAGTTTTGTCATCATCAAAAAGGGGAGATTGTTGGCCCAAAGGCCTTCCACCCTAGTTTTGATGATGATTAACTCATGTAGTTTTGTTTACTAATAATCTTGTGTTGTTTAAGTTTCAGATCATTAACCAAGATATTAGTTGGTGATTAGCTTCATCAAGGAGTTTAGAAGCTTTTCATGATGATTCCAGGGCCAAAGCTTCAAGATCACACATTACCTAGCCCATGGATGGAGTTTTGGAGCAAGTCTTCTTGTTGACACAAGACTTAGGTATCCTAATTTAGATAGAGTTTTAGATCCATTTGTAAAGCTTAGTTTAGTTGATATGCTCAAGTGCACAAAACACACACGTTTCATGATTTGGTTCTTAGTTTTCATGAATAATAGATCAAAACAAGTTTACTTTATACCTATGTATATTAGATATGGTCTAGATATACATACATGCTTTAAACTTGCTAGACAAACTTATTTTGACTATCCTATTCATGTTTTGGAAAAATCAAGTTTGACAAAATACAAGTTTGTTTTTGATAAAATTGGCAAGACACAAAAATGAATTGATATGTTGATATATTGTCTTGAAATTTTTATCACATGTTTATGTTTTAATATAAAATAATAAAACAAGTTTTATGGAATTTTCAGAAGAGATAAAAGATTTTTATAAAATATTTTTCCAAATTTTCTGACCTTGTTTTTGTGCTGACAGGCTGGTCGGTCGACCCTGACGGTCGACCGCACTAAGGGCCGGTCGACCGTTCGGGTCGACCGACGTGCACAGACGTGCACGTCTGTAAGGCACAGACACGGTCGACCGTGACGGTCGACCGAGTTGAGAGCTCTGCTCTCGGGTTTTTTGGGTCGACCGGGCCGGTCGACCGCAGTTGCCCAACGGTCATAATTCTGACCGTTGGCGGTCGACCGGACCGGTCGACCGGTGGCCTGTCAGGCTGCCACATCAGCCTAACAGCTAGTTTTTCCTAGGGGCTATATATACCCCATTTCTCCATTGTTTTGGCTAAGATTTTTAGAGCTAAAAATTCCAGACTTTCTCTAGTGTTTAAAAGAATTTTTAAAAGAGTTTTTTAAGCCAAAAAGATTTCATCTTATTTGTTTTTGGGTTTTTGGAAAATCAAAGAAAGCTAGGGTTTTGGGAGATTGTTTTGTTTTTCATTTTCTATCTTTTACAAGTGATTTCCCAAGTAGTTTTTCTTTGTTGCTGGTTTTCAAAAACACCTTGTTTCCACACTTGAGGTATCACCTATCCTAATCTATTAGGATCTTGTTTTTGTGGAAAAAGAAAAGAGAAAAGAAAGAAAGATTGTGTTTGTGGTCTTTGTAACCACTTATTGTAAACCCT
Organism: Agave tequilana; assembly: GCA_038442645.1. Taxonomy (NCBI): domain Eukaryota; kingdom Viridiplantae; phylum Streptophyta; class Magnoliopsida; order Asparagales; family Asparagaceae; genus Agave; species Agave tequilana. The sequence goes on from JAVJIF010034714.1 coordinate 39,232, forward strand.
CCTTGCTTTTGTGAATCCCTCTTCGGTAGAGGTGATCGGAGTGGTATTGGTTTGGATCCCTCTTAGGTAGAGGTGATTGTGTTTGTTGTTGGCTACGCGCTGTATCCCTCTTCGGTAGAGGTGGATTGTGGTTGTATAGCCTCGGTGGCTTTGTAAGGTTGAGAGAGGAGTTCGGTACTCCTATAGTGGATTGGAAATCCTACACGGTGGTGTAGGCGGGGATGTAGAGCTGGGTGCTCGAACCTCGAAACAAATCTTGTTGTTAGCGTTTGATCCACTTGTCTCTTTTACTCTCTCTCTTTACATTTGTGCAAGCATCATTTCATTCAAGCATCATTCTTTCATTGCATACATAACTTATACATTGCTTGTGTTGCCTTGCATCTTTTATATTGCTATTCATTCTTATATGCTTGGCTTGATTGTGTGTATTTCATATTGCTTGGATTGCTTGTGTGTGTGTGCCTAACTTATACTCATCCAACAAGAGCTTCACATAGCACCTCAACCCATTTCAAGGGGAATCAAGGGGAGTTAGTCCAGAGCCTCGCAAGGGGAATTCGGCTACACTTGTTGTATTGTATTAGTTTGTGCATAATTTGCATTAGCTTCCGCATTTAGCGCACATAGTTTTTCATTTAGTCTTAGATTAGCACTAACACCTATTCACCCCCCCCTCTAGGTGTTTTTCAGTATCATATATTAAAAGCAGGATAATAATTATTAGGCATATAACGATGGTAACAAGACATTCGCATATCAATATATCATGCCTTAAATTTATATCAAGTCCTAGAATAGAATTAGTAAGGCATGAAGCAATCCAAAGAAAGTACTCGCCTAAAATCACCAGAAAATGTCGTAAAATCTCAGAACACTATAAACACGTACACGCTACTAATCCATATATATATATATATATATATATATATATATATATATATATATATATATATATATATATATATATATATATATATATATATATATATATATATAAATATATATATTAGAGAGAATGAAAGAGGAGAGGGAGAGAGAGAATTAGTTAGAGAGAGGCTACAAGAGAGAGGGGGAGAGCTAGAGAGAGTTGTAGAAAAGAGAAGAGAGAGAGAGAGAGCTTGGCTGAAAAATATAGAGGGGGTAATAAGGGAATGAAGGAGAGGGTAAATAAGAAAAATAAGAAAGAGGGGTAAAATTGGAAAGAAAGAAAAGAAAGAAGAAAGAAGGGAAAAAGAAGAAGGAGAGAGGGGAGTTGGGGTGGTCGGCGGAGGCTCTAGCCGCCGCCGGAGGGGAGGCGGCGCGGCCTAGGCCCGGGGGAGGGGGTGTGGAGTTGGATGTTGGTGATGTTGTTGTGATTGTTGTTGTTGTTGTTGAAGGTGATGGTGGTGGTGGTGTTTGTTGAAGGTAGTGGAGTTGGGGAGTTGGAGGAGGAGGAGGAGGAGGAGGAGGAGATGGTGGTTGGGTGATGAGAGTGGAGAAATTTGGGTTTTTGACGGTGAATTGAAGAAGAAGGAAATAGTGGTAATGTGTTTTGTTGAAATTGAAAGGGTGATGGTGATATTTGGTGGAAGGAAGTGAGAGGGAGTTTTGGGGTGGAGATGGCCGGATCTAGGGGGCTGCAATGATGCTCTGGTGATGCCAAAGGTGATCGACGGTGGAGCAAAGGGAGGGAGAGAGAGAGGAGGATGTGTTGGTGGGAGAGAAGGAGGAAATGTAGAAATGGAGAAAAATGGAAAAAAGGAAAGAAAGAAGGGAAAATAAAGAGAAGGAGAGGGAGAGGGGAGTCTGGGAGGAGGAGTGGAGGGTGGCTACTGGTTGCAGCTATCGACAGGTTGCAAGGGTTGGGAAATAGGGAGCAGGTAGGGGAGAAAGAAAAGAAAAGAAGAAAAAGAAAGGAAAAGGAAAAATAAAGAAAAGGAAAAGAAATAAGAAAAATTAATAAATAAATATATTATTAAATAATTAAATTAATAGGATAACCTGGGAGTATTAAGTAGAGGAGTGGAGAAGGAAAATGCAAGAAAAGAAAAGAAAGGAAAATAATATTATTATTTAAATGCGGTAAACTTTGACTGTTTCAGAAACGTTTCCAAAAATTCTTAAAAATAGAAATAATATTTTAAGATGTCTGGTGAAATTAGATTCGATAAATTCAATCTGATTTTTAAATTAAAAATCCTGAAATCTTTCAGCAATACCGGTAGACACCAAAATCGGTCAAATTTTGATAAATTCAGAAAAATCCTAAAAAATATATTTAAATAGAAAATGTAATACCCCGTTCCCGGAATACGTACTTAGTTGCGTATTCAGATTTTCGATCGTATTTTTCGATTTGTTTTCCTGTATTTATTCTGTATTATGAATTCCTTGTATGATCGTTTTGTCTTGGAATTGGATTCGTGGATTCGGAGTCAGCCCTAGTCTGAACCGAAGACCCGATTATAGTATATTATTCGATTTGGTCTTTTCGGTGATTAGATTTGACCGATTTCAGTTTCAAATATTATTTTCCAATATATTAGATTTTCTGTGATTTTCTGGATTTTTCTTGGATTAAATTGAATTTCTTCAAAACCGGTGTCGGCCAGTGCCGCTGACCGATTCCCGGATTTTTAATTCTCAAACTGTTTGGAATTTCATGATGGTCCTTTAGACTTTATCTTTTAGAATTGCATTTCCTACTTAAATACTTTTTCTGAGAATTTTATGATTTTATGAAAATTCCATCGGAGTCGGTAGGTAACTGATTCCGGGATTTTTAGTTTTAAAACTATAAAGTATTTCTTCAAACGGATTTCACTATTGGTCTTTATATATTATTATTGATTTTTGGTAATTATTTCGAGTCGTTCCGAGATACTTGAATTTCGGACGATTTCGGTATTTTCCGAAATGATTTCCACATCTTTGACCTTAAACCGGGTATCTGTCTATTCAACAGTTTCATTTGAGTTCAAGAGAAAATATCTTCTCTTTATCATTTCATTACCATTTACCTTTTTCATTTATTCTTTCCTTCCTTCACAAGCCATCACAAGCCAAAGAGATTTCCATTTTCCCATATTCCTAATCTTTTCCAAAATCCATTTTCTTCCACACTCTTCCATCTCAAAATATCTCCACCTAACCCTACACCTCACCCTCCACTTGGCCGGCCATGATTGGTCAAGTGACACCTCATGCTTCCCCTTTTACACAAAACCCCCTCTCTTCCATCTCAATTACAACTCCTTCACAAATTCCAAAATCATATATAAACATTTCCTTACAATTCCATCTCCTTTTTCTTCACTTCCACAAAGAAATCCCCTTCACCAAAATCCCTCCTCCATCTCAACTCAACCACCAACTTCAAGAGCTTCATCTAGGGCATCATCAAGGTCTTCATCTTCAACCACCAACTCCCAAAGCAACACCAAGATCATCTTCTCCATCTCAAGCAACAACTACTTTTGGATTGAGGCCATCATCTCCACCTTGGGATCCTTTCGAGTACATCGAGTCTCAATTAAACCATTCAAAGTGAGTATTTTTACTCACCAAGACTTGTTCCATTCCTAGTATACTTGTATCTCCATATCTTGTGTTCATATGTCATAAAAATCACATTTTTAGACCATCAAACACAACCAGCGAATTCTGTTCTGCGTTCTGTTTTTGACCACGATTAGTCGACTTGACCTAGAACCTAGTCGACTAGAAACCCTTAGATTGAAACGTAACCTTTTTTGATTCACAGTTTTAGTCGACTCATCTTATTTATTAGTCGACTATAGATCCCTATTAGTCGACTACACCTTGACCCTAGTCGACTAACCTTTTCTTGAAATCAGAAAACCCAACTCTCGGCTCCAGTCGACTTATCATAAATATTAGTCGACTTGAGACCCCTAGTCGACTATACTTTTTACCCTAGTCGACTAACCTTTTCCTGAAACCAAACCCAACTCTCTGTATCACAGATTTAGTCGACTTAAGTGTCTGTTAGTCGACTTGACCCTTCTATTAGTCGACTACCCCTTCTAACCTAGTCGACTAACATTTCCTGAATCAGAAACCCAACTCTCTGTTACACAGTTTTAGTCGACTAGACCCTACTGTTAGTCGACTAACCCTTCTATTAGTCGACTACTCCCTTGACCTTAGTCGACTAACTTTGGCTGCCTGTTACAGTTAATTACTATCTTAAATTTGGATCTTATGCTTCGGTTATATGTTTGTATATTGTACTTCATGACCTATTACTTGAAGTATATAACCTCTAGTTACTTCATATTTCTATGTTTATGTATTGCCATGCAACTGTTTGCTTCATTCTTATACTTGTATCTTGCCAGTGATGTTCTTACTCCTTATCGTATACCATGCGTGGCAGACCCTTCGAGGTCGTTGAACTCTTCGTTGCTTCGATGTTTCCTCTTGCCTTGTCATAATTCAGACCTGTCAGCTACCCGTTTCCTTTTAACACATGTATATCACCTGACATGCCACTACTTTGCTAGACCCTATTGTTATGTCATGACTGGCCCGGCCTATTATCAATCTATTGTTATGTTTTATTGCTTGTGATATATCACCACCTTGTCATGCTATCTTTTAAAACCAAGCATGATACACCTGACTTTGTAATTATTATGTTTACGGGAATCCTGTCTTGTTTTATGGAACTAAGTGCCACACCATACTCGGTGGGGGCCACCTCTAGAATCCACCCCCCCTCAGAACAAAGTGCCACACCTCACGGTGGGGGCCACCTCTTGAATCTGTAGGGCTATCACTGTTATGACTGTTTATTCCCGTAACCTGATAATCTTAATAAGCTACAACTTGTATGGGTATGGGAGGAAGTGATGGATGCCGGAATGATATCTTGCTTATAGTATGGGAATATGGCATATTGGCGGTACTGTTAGTGGGACTTTGGGCCCACAGATTACTGTTAGGGGGACTTTGGGCCTCCAAAACTGGTCCCAGGTGTATGGGAACTACTATAAGAAGCTATATCAGTTCTCCATCAGCTTCCGATAGCAACCCTCGACTTTCTTATATATGGATGTATGTGGGTTGGGATCGATACCGAGACACATACCTAGATATATGGGTTAGACGAGTTATAATAATAATTGATAACCGTTATGGATCTTATTATGATTCTTGATATTCCAGTCATGATTCCAGTTATGTTTCCAGTTGTGATACTTATTATGATTCCCGTTATTCCAGTTATGTTTCTAGTTATGATTCTTAGTATTCTTGTTATGTATTCCTGTTTGACTTTCATATGATTTGCAACTCTGATTCTATACGCTTGGATTTCTGTGGCATGAGATAAAGGTATATAGATGAGGGTTTCCTTGTTTGGATTATTCCTTCGATGTATTAGTCTCATGGGACCGTGACTTAAGCGTATACAATCAATCTTGCTTATAATCAGTTTTAACCTGGATTTCCTGTTTTATGATTCACTTGTTCACATCTGCCTTACTTGTGTTCTAACCTTTCTACTCTTGTCACTTAGCCATTTGGCTGTAGCCTGTTCATTGTTGGGAGGTCCTGACTCCCTTGGATTTGTATGTTCAGGTTGAAGCTTGGATCGAAGTGGAGCTGTCCACAGTAGATCGAGTTTTCTTTAGTGAGCAGGCAGACTAACTCTACTTCCTTCGTGCCAGACTCCTTTTGACTCACGGGATCTCCACCCTTCTCGTGAGCATTTTGTATCTTTATTGTATATTTTACTTTTGGACTTGGTTGTGATAAAAGACATATGTAATATGTAATGTTTATCATACACTGTGATGACTTTGTATATGTACCTTTTATGTTGGCATGTGTATGAATACCACGCTTTGTGTCGTACTCTGATCCTTGTTGTACTTTTATGCTTAGCGTATGTACGTGGGGACAATTTCTGACCTACGTATATACGTCGCAGTGACGTCCCCGTATCCGTGGAATCGGGGCGTTACAGGTTGGTATCAGAGCCCAGGCTCTCCCACCTATAGTACAATCAAGCGGCAAATTCTAGTAATTTGCTAATGCCAACTACAATGTACAAAGTTATCTAGTCCTTCTTGATTTATCTAGTTCTTCTTGATTCCTTCCTTCATATCCTGAAATCCTTCCATTTTTCCAACTCCTTCCAGTTATCTTTAGCCATCTTAGTATGGATAGAAGATCGGGTCGTAGCATCTCTGGACCAGCATTGAATGGAGCAGCGGGAGAGAATGTGGATATACTGAGAGTTATCCAGCTGATGATGGAGAACCAGCAGCAGCAGACAGAACTTCTCCGGCAAGAGTTAGCAGCACCTAAAGGACAAAGGCCGGGGAATATATCGGATTTCAGAAGACTGCAGCCAGCCATATTCACGGGTGGAGAGAAACCCTTGGATGCTGAGCAATGGCTGACAGACACATCAGACTTGTTGAATGCAGCCAGAGTTCCACAGGAGAACCAAGTGGAGGTCGCCAAGATTCAATTGAAGGATATAGCTAGAACTTGGTGGCTAGCTGAGGAGGCAAGATTGGAGAAGCCTGTCACTTGGGACACGTTCTCCAAGAGTTTTTATAGCAGATTCTTCCCTGCTACTGCTCAGAAAGATATGGAAGAGCAGTTTATCAGACTTCAGCAAAGGGAGAAGTCCGTGGATGAGTATGCCGCGGAATTTCTCAGACTCAGCCGCTTTGCTCCGTACATGGTGACGGATGAGGAGAAGCGGGCAAGTAGATTTCAGCAGGGCCTGCAGATGGACATCCAAGTTTTCCTAATGCCCTAGCAGCTGAAGACCTATTCAGAGGTTCTCACCATAGCTCGAGAAGTAGAGCGTGGACTGGAGAAGAAGAGATTGATCCAGATGAGGAACCAGGTCAAGAAGAGGCCTTTTGAGTTAATGGATGAGGAAGATGCAGATAGGGCAGCTCATGGCCCGATGATGGAGAGACCATTCCAACCTCCTCTATCTCAGATTGTATGCAATTTCTGCCACAGGCCCGGACATTATAAGAGAGATTGTTGGGTGGCCAATGGATTATGTTTGGCATGTGGGAAAGGGAGTCATACGCTCAGGGATTGCCAGTACAAAAAGTTTGGACATGTGGCACCGATCAGACCAGCTCTTCCAGCCCCAGCACGTCCAGCTCCAGCACTTCCAGCGCCGCCACTGAGGAGGAACCCTGAACCTGTTGATCGAAGAGTTCCATTTCCACCCCAACGGAATGATCATCAGCAGAGGGGAATGAGAGCTAGAGCAGATCAGGGTAGAGGCCAAGGTTACATCATGGCAGCAGAGACCTCAGGCGATGCAGCAGAATGTGAAGACCAGTATCCAGATCAGGAGCCTTAGGATATCATGGTAACCACTACCTCAGATCTTGTATTTGAGTTGGTTATCATTCTAAATATTTTCTCTTGTCATTCTTTCATTGTTCATTCTGGTCCTTCCTGTATTCATCTTATCCCCTGTTTTGGTTTTATGAAGCCTTTATTCGTGCCTTTGTCCTCCTTTGTGTTCAATTTGCCCCTTAATGAAATTGCGAGGACGCAATTTTTTGTAAGGTGGGTGGATTGTAATACCCCGTTCCCGGAATACGTACTTAGTTGCGTATTCAGATTTTTGATTGTATTTTTCGATTTGTTTTCCTGTATTTATTCTGTATTATGAATTCCTTGTATGATCGTTTTGTCTTGGAATTGGATTCGTGGATTCGGAGTCAGCCCTAGTCTGAACCGAAGACCCGATTATAGTATATTATTCGATTTGGTCTTTCCGGTGATTAGATTTGACCGATTTCAGTTTCAAATATTATTTTCCAATATATTAGATTTTCTGTGATTTTCTGGATTTTTCTTGATTAAATTGAATTTCTTCAAAACCGGTGTCGGCCAGTGCCGCTGACCGATTCCCGGATTTTTAATTCTCAAACTGTTTGGAATTTCATGATGGTCCTTTAGACTTTATCTTTAGAATTGTATTTCCTACTTAAATACTTTTTCTGAGAATTTTATGATTTTATGAAAATTCCATCGGAGTCGGTAGGTAACTGATTCCGGGATTTTTAGTTTTAAAACTATAAAGTATTTCTTCAAACGGATTTCACTATTGGTCTTTATATATTATTATTGATTTTTGGTAATTATTTCGAGTCGTTCTGAGATACTTGAATTTCGGACGATTTCGGTATTTTCCGAAATGATTTCCACATCTTTGACCTTAAACCGGGTATCTGTCTATTCAACAGTTTCATTTGAGTTCAAGAGAAAATATCTTCTCTTTATCATTTCATTACCATTTACCTTTTTCATTTATTCTTTCCTTCCTTCACAAGCCATCACAAGCCAAAGAGATTTCCATTTTCCCATATTCCTAATCTTTTCCAAAATCCATTTTCTTCCACACTCTTCCATCTCAAAATATCTCCACCTAACCCTACACCTCACCCTCCACTTGGCCGGCCATGATTGGTCAAGTGACACCTCATGCTTCCCCTTTTACACAAAACCCCCTCTCTTCCATCTCAATTACAACTCCTTCACAAATTCCAAATCATATATAAACATTTCCTTACAATTCCATCTCCTTTTTCTTCACTTCCACAAAGAAATCCCCTTCACCAAAATCCCTCCTCCATCTCAACTCAACCACCACTTCAAGAGCTTCATCTAGGGCATCATCAAGGTCTTCATCTTCAACCACCAACTCCCAAAGCAACACCAAGATCATCTTCTCCATCTCAAGCAACAACTACTTTTGGATTGAGGCCATCATCTCCACCTTGGGATCCTTTCGAGTACATCGAGTCTCAATTAAACCATTCAAAGTGAGTATTTTTACTCACCAAGACTTGTTCCATTCCTAGTATACTTGTATCTCCATATCTTGTGTTCATATGTCATAAAAATCACATTTTTAGACCATCAAACACAACCAGCGAATTCTGTTCTGCGTTCTGTTTTTTACCACGATTAGTCGACTTGACCTAGAACCTAGTCGACTAGAAACCCTTAGATTGAAACGTAACCTTTTCTGATTCACAGTTTTAGTCGACTCATCTTATTTATTAGTCGACTATAGATCCCTATTAGTCGACTACACCTTGACCCTAGTCGACTAACCTTTTCTTGAAATCAGAAAACCCAACTCTCGGCTCCAGTCGACTTATCATAAATATTAGTCGACTTGAGACCCCTAGTCGACTATACTTTTTACCCTAGTCGACTAACCTTTTCCTGAAACCAAACCCAACTCTCTGTATCACAGATTTAGTCGACTTAAGTGTCTGTTAGTCGACTTGACCCTTCTATTAGTCGACTACCCCTTCTAACCTAGTCGACTAACATTTCCTGAATCAGAAACCCAACTCTCTGTTACACAGTTTTAGTCGACTAGACCCTACTGTTAGTCGACTAACCCTTCTATTAGTCGACTACTCCCTTGACCTTAGTCGACTAACTTTGGCTGCCTGTTACAGTTAATTACTATCTTAAATTTGGATCTTATGCTTCGGTTATATGTTTGTATATTGTACTTCATGACCTATTACTTGAAGTATATAACCTCTAGTTACTTCATATTTCTATATTTATGTATTGCCATGCAACTGTTTGCTTCATTCTTATACTTGTATCTTGCCAGTGATGTTCTTACTCCTTATCGTATACCATGCGTGGCAGACCCTTCGAGGTCGTTGAACTCTTCGTTGCTTCGATGTTTCCTCTTGCCTTGTCATAATTCAGACCTGTCAGCTACCCGTTTCCTTTTAACACATGTATATCACCTGACATGCCACTACTTTGCTAGACCCTATTGTTATGTCATGACTGGCCCGGCCTATTATCAATCTATTGTTATGTTTTATTGCTTGTGATATATCACCACCTTGTCATGCTATCTTTTAAAACCAAGCATGATACACCTGACTTTGTAATTATTATGTTTACGGGAATCCTGTCTTGTTTTATGGAACTAAGTGCCACACCATACTCGGTGGGGGCCACCTCTAGAATCCACCCCCCTCAGAACAAAGTGCCACACCTCACGGTGGGGGCCACCTCTTGAATCTGTAGGGCTATCACTGTTATGACTGTTTATTCCCGTAACCTGATAATCTTAATAAGCTACAACTTGTATGGGTATGGGAGGAAGTGATGGATGCCGGAATGATATCTTGCTTATAGTATGGGAATATGGCATATTGGCGGTACTGTTAGTGGGACTTTGGGCCCACAGATTACTGTTAGGGGGACTTTGGGCCTCCAAAACTGGTCCCAGGTGTATGGGAACTACTATAAGAAGCTATATCAGTTCTCCATCAGCTTCCGATAGCAACCCTCGACTTTCTTATATATGGATGTATGGGGTTGGGATCGATACCGAGACACATACCTAGATATATGGGTTAGACGAGTTATAATAATAATTGATAACCGTTATGGATCTTATTATGATTCTTGATATTCCAGTCATGATTCCAGTTATGTTTCCAGTTGTGATACTTATTATGATTCCCGTTATTCCAGTTATGTTTCTAGTTATGATTCTTAGTATTCTTGTTATGTATTCCTGTTTGACTTTCATATGATTTGCAACTCTGATTCTATACGCTTGGATTTCTGTGGCATGAGATAAAGGTATATAGATGAGGGTTTCCTTGTTTGGATTATTCCTTCGATGTATTAGTCTCATGGGACCGTGACTTAAGCGTATACAATCAATCTTGCTTATAATCAGTTTTAACCTGGATTTCCTGTTTTATGATTCACTTGTTCACATCTGCCTTACTTGTGTTCTAACCTTTCTACTCTTGTCACTTAGCCATTTGGCTGTAGCTTGTTCATTGTTGGGAGGTCCTGACTCCCTTGGATTTGTATGTTCAGGTTGAAGCTTGGATCGAAGTGGAGCTGTCCACAGTAGATCGAGCTTTCTTTAGTGAGCAGGCAGACTAACTCTACTTCCTTCGTGCCAGACTCCTTTTGACTCACGGGATCTCCACCCTTCTCGTGAGCATTTTGTATCTTTATTGTATATTTTACTTTTGGACTTGGTTGTGATAAAAGACATATGTAATATGTAATGTTTATCATACACTGTGATGACTTTGTATATGTACCTTTTATGTTGGCATGTGTATGAATACCACGCTTTGTGTCGTACTCTGATCCTTGTTGTACTTTTATGCTTAGCGTATGTACGTGGGGGCAATTTCTGACCTACGTATATACGTCGCAGTGACGTCCCCGTATCCGTGGAATCGGGGCGTTACAGAAAATGAGATTCTAAGAAATAATGTGAAAGCCGTTTCTAAAAATTCAACTCCATTTGGAAACTAAAAATCCAGGAATCGGTCAGCGATGCCGATCGACATCGGTTTTGAAGATTTTGCAGAATAATTCTGAAAATTTTCAAAAATCATGAAAAATCTAAAATATTGAAAAAAAGTGTTTGAAACTGAAATCGGTCAAATCGGACTATCAGAAAGGTCAAATCGGGTAGTATGCTGGTATCGGGTTCTTAGTCCAAGTCAAGGCTGACTCTAGGACTGAGCATTCAGATCCAATACCAAATAATATAAGCAATCACAACCTAAAAATAAATACTAGAAGAATATTGAAACAATACGGTCAAAAAAATCGGGACACATATCTTAGTACGTATCCCGGGAACATGGTGCTACAGTGGGGGGTGAAAGTGAGGAAGTGATGAAGTAGTAATAATTCTCTTTGAAATTTGAGAATTGGTTAGTGAGTTTTTCGGTGTTTGGATATTGTTGAGAAGTGTGATTTGAAAATTTTATGTCTTTTTCGGTATTTGAAGGGTAATGTGAAAGTGAAAGTGGAAAAGTTGACCACAAAATAATATTAAATTAAAAATTATTTAAGAAAAATAAAAATTAAATTGTAATTAGAATGCAAGTGAGATTTACATGACCACAAAGTTAACTGTTTTGAGTTACCACTTATTACAAATGAGATTTATATGACCACAAAATAACTGTAGCACCCTGAAAATGAGGAAGTAATTGTGCAAAAAGGAAAAGAGAAAAGGAAAAGGGGTTTTCTCATTTTTATTTTCCAGTGTTTGGATAAATAAAGAAGTGAGCAATTATACTTCCTCATTTTCTTACTTCCGCCCACTTCCTTGCAACCAAACACGCCCATAGGGGGAGACAGTTCCGTAACCAAGCCGTTTTGTGGACTATCCGTTTGTTTCTCGAATGTATATTCCGTTTTATTTAGACATCTTAATATACACAATTTTTCCTTTTTTTGAATTAAGACCGTAGTCCAGTCTCTGAACGTGGGACCTCTCGTATCCCGATCCAACCCTTTAACCACTGAGCCAAGTCTAAGTAGCTGACATACACAATTCTAGAATACAAAGACAAGGCAAGAAACAGATTTCATCTGCGTTCTATAGACAAAGATAACTTGTTTCAAGCCTGCTTCATAAAATTGGGCTCTATTCACGGCTGGAGGTAAGTTTCTCTTCTTTCTTTTACCTGTTATGTTGCGAATAATTTAGAATTTTTGAAGTGTGCACTTGATGTGCCATGCTCATGCTGAAACCATCTTATTCTAACCTGAAGTTCTCTCTTGCAACTGTTCTAAGGAGATTCACCAACCCCCCCCCCCCCCCCCCCCCCCCCCCCCCCAACTAAAAGATGGTTGTTTGTGACTACATCATGATAATATCACAAAAGTAGTTCTACAATACAACTCTTGATTCAATTTTGAGTTTGAGTATTTTTGGTACCCTTCTACATTACAAACAAAAATTCCACTAAAACGATTTTAGTAACTTCGAGCCCAATTTTCATTCTTACACCTCTCATTCTTAACGTCTCCACATGACTTCAATTGGAAAACAAACGCCCACACTGATGACTGATCATCTAAAAATAAAGCACAAACAAAATACTCAGCAACTTACCTGCACTGTGCTGAGATGGTTCAAACAAAAACAAGCCCCATGCTTGCAGACACGGGGGCGCTCGTTCAACATCTCACCCACATTCAAACAAACACTGCACAACAGACGAAAAGAGAGCATACAAGCAAAACAAGTTGAAACATACATAAAGCTAAAGGAAACTAACTGAATGCAGTAGTCATGCTCCTAAGAACCGCCGCCGGATTGCTTCTTCTCGGCTTCCGGTGCCGCCGGTGACGGCCTCGCAACCGCCTCTCCAGCGGCCACCTTGTCCTTAGCATCACCACCTTCTCCCTTAGCACCAGCCACATTCCCATAGACCCCAGTACTTGTGCCGATCCCCTTGCCCTTGGTCGCCTCATCTTGCGCGAAATCAAAAGTGGTCGGCAAAGCTTGGGAAGCTTGGCGCCGGTGACGAGACATTGCTGCTAGTGTAGAGAAAACTAGAGGACTGCAGTAACAATAGACTTTTATAGAACAAGAACTTGAGTAGGTTAGCTAGGCTCTGGTATGCATTATTTTTCTTTGCAGACGGTTGTGATTCAATCTGTTCAGAAACTTTTATCTAAAAAGAACCACAATCATTCACAAAAAGGTTGTTTGGTTAGGGGTGGAAGTGAGAAAGTGAGAAAGTGAGGAAGTAGTAATAATTCCCTTTAAAACTTGGGAATTAGCTAGTGAGTTTTCCTGTGTTTGGATGTTGTTAGGAAGTGTGGTTTGAAAAATGTTATGTCTTTTCTGATGTTTGGATGATAATGTGAAAGTGAAAGTGAAAAAGTTGACAGCAAAATAATATTAAAATAAAAATTAATAAAGAAAAATAAAAATTAGATTGTAATTAGAATGCAAGTGAGATTTACATGATCACAAAATTAACTGTTTTGAGGTACAACTTATTACAAATGAGATTTACATAACCACAAAATTAACTGTAGCACCGTGGAACTGATAAAGTAATTGTATAAAAGGGAAAAGTGAAAAGTAAAAGCGTTTTCTCATTTTCTTTTTCCGGTGTTTGGATAGATGGGAAGTGAGCAATTATACATTTCCCTACTTCCGCCCACTTTCTTGCAACCAAACACGCCCAAAATAGTCGACGGTTATGATAATGTTTTCCACCGAAGAAAACACACAGATGACAAGATCTGAGTTCAAGGGTGAGCGTGTGGCTGCGTCCGAATCCGGATCCGGGTCCGTGCAGGGCGGAACCGGACTGGCGACTGATGCATGGCACGGGCCGGATCTATCGTGGCCAGGGTTGGTCCAACCCGGGCTGGTGAAGTTGATTAGCGTTTGTTGGTGGCCAGCAACAAAAGATTTGAGTCGTCACGATCTCCTCGCCTCTTGCGGGGCAGGAGCTCTTTTCGATTGTTCAGTGATATTATTTGCGACTGTCCTATAGGCTCAGCTCACTGCAGACAAAGCACCAGAGGATGGGCGAGGGCCTGGCACCACGCATTGAAGAAACAGAATTATTTTGATCCCCAACCCTTGATAATTGAGTTACTCAATAATGCATACACATCTCAAACTATCTAAAAATAAGCAGGCACCAGATATCAGAGCAGAAGAGAAACACAAGCCATCCTCAGATCTACCAACAGACTACAAATGTAATGGTGGCGATGTGTTAATGTAAATGCCATCTGCAGCAAAGGAGTATGAATTACAGTTGTTGATTTCGTTCAACCAAGCATTCAGCTGAACTATGGCTTCATCACTTGCCAATGCACCATGCTAAAAACATCCTAGTTCCTGAATCTAATCTACGGTGGCCACCGTCTTAACCACGGTTTTCACAGGTGGTACACTTTGGAGGCTGAAACTAGAAACTACAATCCTGTACAAGGGCAGGTGATTGCCCTATAATCATTGTACTTACACACACAGATGATTAACAGAGAGGGGCAACTACTTCCGGCCAAACCTCTGCAGGTGCTGCTCGTGCTTGGCTGCAGCTGCCTTGTCTGCAGCTTCACGCTTCAGCGCCCTCTTCGCACGGCGTCCTGTGAGATCCGTAGCCGATGGCTCTTTCTTCCTCGGGCATCGAGATGGACCGGCATCGGAGTCCCCAAGTGCTGGCCGATTCACAGGACGTGCCTCTTTCCTCCCAGCCCTCACATAACCGTTGTCCCCCCATCTTCTGTTACCAATCCGGATATTTGATGAGCTACCACTAAAATAAAAGGCTTCATCCAGGTCATCATCATCCTGGCACTCATCGTAGTACTGGTAAAGGTCTTCTAGGTCTTCAGCTATATCTTCATTAGCTTCTACTGTCAAAGGAACAAACCAAGTAGCTCTCAGGAGAAGGCAGACACTCTCCTCAAACATGTAGTCATGAATGCTGCATGGTAAGAAACAAAAAATAGACATTATCCAAATAGCTCAAGAAAGCACTGAAGTGTTCTTCTTCCAAAACTAGAACTGTGGCATTACCAGCCATCAAGTGAACGATGAACATTCAGAAAGTCGAATGGATGCTTGCACTGAGGGCAAGATGGATTCTTTTCATTGTATGTTGCCCATCTCAGGATACAAGTCACACTGCATAATACAGAATGAAGAAGCATTAAGAATATCAAATGCTATTGGTGTTTGAAGACAAATTTCAAGAAAGATGCAAGTCATGCTGACTAATATTGAATAAAAGAGCAATGTTTTTTGTTAATTCACTAGGTTGTATTTAGATATCTAACAGAACTACTATACTAATAAATGTAAAATACTGCTTGGTCCCTTAAAAGGAGTCCTTATCAACTACCGATCCACATTTGAACAGTTATTACAGTCATTTACCTACAGACAACCTTCTCTTTCCCACATCCTTCTTCTCTCGTTAGACACACAGGACACCGGTTGAATCCTTCAGTAGTCGCAGGTAGATCCTTGAAACTTAAAACTAAGTTGTCATTTGATTTCCATTTTTTTCCATGCCTCCCTGCTTCAAAGGAGTGCTAATCTTAGGAAAACAGAAAGATGCTTCACAGCCCATTAATCTCCCAAGCTATCAGCTCACTCCGTGACAACTTAACCACACTTAAAAGTAGACTTCCACTTCAGCAAGACATTGAACTTCCACATGTCTAGTTGGTCCAAATGGAGAAATATATCCTCACATGGGCATTGAACTTCTCCATAAACACACACAATCACCCAACTTCAATAAAAAGGCCAACATGCATTAACTGATACTGCAAAACAGTTGAAAAAGGCAATGGTTCTAGTGGCCCTGCAGAAATAATAGTTTTTCTCCACTTTACTGCATTCAGAGTTAAGCCAAAATAAGCTTCAAACAGCAGGGAAAGAATTCAACAATAAGAAACTAGTGGTTATCCTTCTAGGAACAAGGAGGATGTTGTCCTTCTAGAATAGGCATATATCTCTACTAACAAAAGGGCAGCCATAAGACCCGTAACCTGTTTCCCATCCCAGGATAGCCGTAAAAGACACTACTTTTACCAGAATGAAAAGTCAAAATGCCAATAACAATGACATTAAGGAAACACCAGAGATTTTTCATGCCCACACTATTGTTCATTGTTTCTGGCGGCTGAACAAAGAGAAGACTGACGTAAAGGGAACATTTTTAAGTTCCAAGATCAGTTGGCCTAATAAGATCTTAAAAAAACAATGTGCTTCGAACTTAGATTAATAGACTCACTAACAGTGGAATCAAATTCAGATCAAACTCTTGCCTTATAGGTAGCAGTGCAGTGCAAACAAAATTGAAATGACAATCGTTTCCTTGCACGATTTTTGCCGTATAGTTTGTACATTAAGAATTTTATGCCTTAAGCTAGGATTTATTGAATTTAGATCCGAGAGTCAGCCTGGAACGTCCTTTGAGTAATACTTACATCACAGCCCCTTTCCCCAAACATTGTAATTGACCAAACTCAAATCCTATTACTTTCACGCCAATACAGAAGAAAGAAGAGGAAAAAAAGGAAGCAGTAATCCAGTCAAAATTATCATTCTCTTTCTTTTCCAAGAGTGCAGAGACACTTTATTTATCTATTTCCCCTTCATCTACATCTTTCTACCGTTGTTTTGGATGTTTCAGAGTTATTTCCTCCCAGATTTCGCCTCTCTCTCATCATCTCCCTTGGTTTCATCTCAAACCAAAATGTCATAGTGTGTTTCGGATCAGCTTCCATGGAAACAGACAACAAAATGAAGAAGTCAAAAACAATCTGCTTCAGCCAATGTCTCAGATCTGATGAATCTGATGACAAGTTTGTATATCTTTTAAGTTTTAACCCACTTAGTTTGCTCCTATAAAAGAATCAGAGTAATCAAAACTCAAAAGTCATCGAGAATCTCCTGAACTCCATTCTCAGACTTCTCAAGGCATACATCAAGATCGCTTTCAGGTTATGTTCAGCCTAAAGCACATTTGAAGAAGTGCATATCACATATGGTCTTCTGATCTGCAAAATGGAATTTACAACTCTAGTAGCATTTTGTTAACAATTCATATCCAATCCAATCTTCAAAGACCACACAAAACCACCCAAATTTCTGTTTACAGAGAACTTAAAATTCGCTTATTGGTCAATATTATGGAAATTTTGCCCGATATGTACCACGCAAGCCTAGAAAAAAGAAATAAATTTTAAACTTAAGTCTGATGAAATATTGTTCTCTGGTGAATTATTGTTGGTGTTATAGTCAAAATTTGTCCCTTATCAAAAATGATGACACACGTCCTATTTACCAAGAGCTTCTCCCGAGAAATCCACGACTCCCAAAGTCTCTGCCACTCTTGGTCATCTCGGGCTACCCTCTGTCCCGAAGACGTCCTCGGTCTGGAGTTGCATTCCACCGTTCGGAGACCTCTACACCTCCAAGGACTTTACCACTCTGAGGTTTTTTCCATCCTGAAGGTCCCAGCTCTGAACCTGAAGCTCCAACAAACAGATAGTCCATTATCTTTGCTAATACTCATGCAACTCTTCCCTCACACATTCATAACGTGTAAGGACCCAATAGCACGGGCGTAGTTATGGACAATGACAGATTACCCGGCATGCAATTCTAACCGACCAGCACGAATGATCACAATCGTTACAACAAATCCGGCACGTGTAGATCGTGTGGTAAGTGCACTCCCTCAAATTCCGCTTCCACGCTAGCCAGTGTTCTAAATGGCGGCCACAGTGGCTACATCGGCCGGAAAAATTTATCGGAGATGGGGATATATTGGGGATATATCGGGGATATTTTCAAAAATCGGATGTCAAAATCGGACTGTAATATACATATCTTCATGTCTTAAATCGCATCTCAATAAGACAATGTATGCATAAATTATATAAATCTACATAAAACATCATACTTATATGTTTAAGATATACTTAACTCGATAACTTGTATTAGGCCTATGAATCCATAATCACTATCCAAGTGTCGAATCTTCAAAAATGTCACATTGCCACATCACTCGAATTACCCAAATACCTAACCTAGAAATTGGGTGTAAAACGCTATATCGGGTCCAAAATCGCCGAAATTGCGGCGAATATATCGGGTCCTTGCCTATTTATCGGCGATTTTGGACGAAAACGCTATATCAATTTGGATGTGCCAAATCATTGCGGCTAGGTGCCGTAAACGCAATATCGGTGCAATATCGGGGTTATATCGGGGATATTTAGAGCACTGACGCTAGCATCCAAGTCAGATATATATAATCCTTCTTCTCCTAGGAGAAGGCGATCGCTTCCTTAATCCTTTGAGCATACACATCACACACAACTCCAAGCAGTTCTCCTCTACCAGTACATCAACACATCAGCAGTTGTCCTCTGCACGGTCTTTTCCATCCATCACACCGGCAGTTATCCTCAGTCTGTCCCTCCTACCACGCCCGCACAGTTATCGTCTGGGCGACACCCCCACCCACAACCCCAACAATTTTCCTCTGCCAGTTTTTCCATTTCATTCCACCTACTGATTCTCACGCCCAAGGGTCTTAGGCCAGCACCACACCGGTGCTCCAACCTAAAAAGTTCTCTTTTCTCTATGTGCTCTAACAGGTATCACCAAGGGAGCACCCATAACGCTCGTGGTGGGTTCAAGCCACGGTGAGCCAATTTTATCCATCACAAACTGGTATTTTCATTGAGATCAGAGTCCATACTCAAGATCTCCTTCCCATCCAACCCAAAACCTTTCAAAAAAAAAAAGCCTCTTCCCTAGTGTCAATGGCCCCAAAAAAGTAGGCCATCACCCACAATGGTGTCCCATCAAGGGGCAAAATAAAAAGTGTCGTCGGAGAGCCCCCGGCCTACCATCGATCAACAGCATGCTATCGAGGACATCGACTGTTGCTCACCTCAGGGGGCAGCCGTCAGCGTCCAAGCACCGTTGTACGAAGGTCAGATCATTCTGATGCTCGCTGATATGAAGGAACAGATGAAGGAGCAACAGATCCGATCGGGAGCAGGCGGCTCTCGACCGCAAGAACGCCATCTGCGAGCAAGAGGCATTGGCCTAAGTTACTGCCCTCTAGAACACTCAAACACAAAAGCAGTAGAAAAATGAGCCTGAAATTGAAGAATCTCCTGACATCTGAGCCCTTGACGAATTGATCCAAGGACGGGTCGAGGAGGCTAAGCTGCAACTCCGTAGCGGACCAACACTTTCAGCTGCCAAAATCTCTGACTCCCCTCTCTCTAAAGAGATCCTGAAGTGTGAATTCCCAAGGAGTTCTTGGCTCCAACCTTTGACTACTACTCTGAAGCAAGCGACCCAGTTCAGCACATCAGACACTTCTAAGACATGTGGTAGCCCACTCCCTCGACGATCCGCTCTTACGCTTAACCTTTTCATCCAGTCTGAAAGGAGTAGCCTCAGATTGGTTTTACTCCCTGCCGCCATATTCTCTCCACAACTTCGAGGAGGTAACCGAAGCTCACTCAGCACGCCTTTTACTCGGAGACTAAGAAAAACAACTACCACCTTCTCTCCGTCAAAATAAGACAAGGCAATAACCTCAAAGTCCTACATCATCTAGAGCCAGCTGGCAAAAGTTCTCAATTACGGTAAGAATGTCTCTGCACTCGTATTCATCAGCAGGCTGCAAGTTTCTCTCCCCTGTATAAACATTTGTTGAAGCACGACATCACTCAGATGAGTGAAGTCTTGTCCCGAGTCCAACCTTACATTCAGTTGGAGGAAACTATGAAGGCTTTCGTCAACTGCCCCCTCAAGCACGACAACAATGAGAAGATGAACTCGCAGGGAAAGACTCTGACCCATGCTAGTAACCAGAATCGGGATCAACCCGCCTTCAAGAAGCAGGCATTCCTGATTCTCTCTGAATCCACTCCGAGGCCCTTTAGGATAGAACACTTCACCCCGCTGAGGCTCCCCATCAACGAAGTCTTCAACACCATCAAAGACCAACCTTGAGTTAGGCGCCCGAGATCAATCCGGTACAATCCTACATCTCCCAAGACAGAAGAGTATTGTTCCTATCATGCAGTCCGTCCACTGTTAGAGCCTCAAGAAATACCTGGAAGAGCTCATCCACCAGAGCTTTCTCAAAAAATTACGTCCTTACCCTAGAAGCAGCCTCTGGATTAGGAAGTGAGCACTCCGCCGCCTGCCCAAACGCAACACAACACCCAATACAAAGCGATTGAGTGATTTCGCATCTCCCACAACATGGCAGTACTTCCACAATTCCCCTTATTTCGATTATAGTCCACGTGTTTTATTTCAATTATCAGATAAAATTATATTTTTGCCCAACCATTGCAGTCCTACCAAGTTCGTCGCTCCGCTGATGAGATTTTTCCACTCGGAGACGACCGCGAACCCAACCCCGCTACTGAGATTTCCCCCTTGGAGTAAGCTCATACGTCCCGCTGATCAAATTTCCCTCACTCGAAGATGGCAACGCAAACGCTAGCCTATGGGCTCCCTCTCGATTAGCCTACAAGTAGTCGAAACTCTCCGATGCTAGGATTTTCCTACTCGGAGTTCTCATTCAGCTGCTGATATTTTTTCCACTCAGAAGCCATAAGTTTGTACATCCCGCTGATGGGATTTCCCCCACTCGGAGATGAGAATGCAAGCGCCAGCCTAGAAGCTCCCTGTCGATTCGCCTACAGTCAGTCGAAATCCTCCATTCCTGGGATTTCTCCCACTCGGAGTCCACATTTCGTTGTTGGGATTTCACTTATTCAGAAGACAAACACTTGTACTTCTCGCTGATAGGATTCCCCCCCCCCCTCAGTGATGGCAACGCAAGCGCCAGTCTACAGGCTCCCTCTCGATTAGCCTATGGGCAATCAAAACCCTCCACTGTGGGATTTCTCTCACTCGGAGTCCAACCAAAATTCACCGCTTCGCTGATGAGATTTCTCCCACTCGGAGATAACAGTGAATCCGACTCCGTTGTTGGGATTTCCCCCACTTGGAGGCCAAAGTGCATGTACCGCTCATGAGATCTCCCTTACTTGGAAACAACGGCGCAAAGTATTTGAATTGCTCCATATCCAACCAACCATACCGGAGGTAGAAACCAGCACTCCGAAGAGGCATGGTTATACCAATTCAAAAGCTAACGGTACAAACAAGCCAAGCAAGATCTAAGCATTAAATATCTTCATTCAAAAATTCATTTCCATTCTAAAATATTTTCATTCCAAATGTCATTCTATTATATTTATCTGATTACATTTAAAGAGTAATACAATAAATTTCATTACAACTCTGTGTTTACAATTTTTGAAAAAAATACAGCAAATCCAAATCCAAACGCACAAATCCATCCTACTAGTCACGTCTCACCTCCGAACTCAGAGGACACACTCGGAGTCATAGGGGACATCTACCAAAGACACTATCCTAGTGCTCGCGCCACTATCCAAAGATCCCAATTTCGGTGAAGAGAAGACCAAAAGGCCAGGGTCGAAGAGGATGTCTCAACATAAAACACCTCCTTTTCGTTCCCCACGACTCTAAGGCAGCCAGCTGTGTAACCAACAATTAATGTCAAAAGATCCGCAGTGATCTGAAAGATTCATCGCACTCCTCAGCCGCAAGCGTCATAAAGAGTTTTAAAAGCATTCATAATCCATCCAAGTATCTTCACTTTCCCGACTTCCCTTTCACAGACTCTGACAAGTGAAAAAGCGAGGGGCATCTATAGTGATCAAAATTTGACCATCATCAAGATGATGACACATGTCCTAACTACTAAGAGCTTCCCCCGAGAAATCCGCAACTCCCAAAGCCTCTGCCAGTCCTGGCCATCTTGAAGCTACCCTCCGTCTCGAAGACGTCCTCGATCCGGAGTCGCATCCACCGTTCAGTGACCTCTATACCTCCAAGGATTTTATAGTTATGGACAGTGACAGACATGGTTCAAAGACGGCCGAGTCGGAGACGAGTCGGCCGAGTCGTATCCGTCTCGGCCCGCTCCGAGACGAGTCCGAGTCACGAGTCGGTCGACTCAACTCAGAAGAGGCTGACCGGCCGAGAATCGGAATTGACTCGGTCGACTCGACGGATTCACGGCCGAATCAGTCGTAACTCGGCCGAGTCGGCTCGAAACGTGTATTTACCTGTGACGAACGGGTATAAAGAAAAAAAGAAAAGAAAAGAAAACTTACCTCTCTCGCTCAGATCTGAAGATCGCCGCCACTGCCCAATCGTCGCAATTCAATGTGAAAATAACTACATTAGCATGTATTTATGAATGTAATTTGTGCAATTTATTATATTTTACATGTATTTGATATGCTTCTACCAACGACGTGTGTATTTATACTTTCGCCTTATGTTTAGTGTGCTAAGTGATATTTTTAGATATGTGATACATGAATGTGGATGTCCATATTTTTTAAGATTTTTCGTGATTTTTCAGGATTTTTTGAGCTTTCTATGTAGCGTTTTGCGCGTATCGCCCGAGATCGATCCGAGTCGCCGGACCGATCCGTCTCAGTACCCGCCGAGTCGGCGGCCGAGACCGCAACTGTGAACCATGGTGACAGATTACCCAGCATGTAATCCTAACCGACCGGCACCAATGATCACAGTTGTTACAACAAATTCGACATGTGCAGATCGTGCAGTGACAGCAGTCCCTCAAATTCCACCCCACGCCAATATCCACGTCAGGTATATATAATATTTCTTCTCCTAGGAGAAGGTGATTTCTTCCTTAATCCTCTGATCATACACATCACACACCACTCCAGGCAGTTATCCTCTTTAAGTGCATCAACACACACAGTTGTCCTCTGCGATGTCATTCCATCCATCACACCAGCAGTTATCTTCTGTCGGTCCCTCCTACCACGCCCGCAATTGTCCGCTGCACGGCACCTCCACCTACAACCAAGGCAGTTTTTCTCTGCCAGTTTTTCCATTCAATATCACCCACTGATTCTTACACCCAATGGTCTTAGCTCGACACCATACCAGTACTCCTAACCTGAAATGTGTCTTTTCTCTGTGTGCTCAGACACGTATCACCAGGGGAGCTCCCAGATTGCTTGTGGTGGGTTCACTCCACGGTGAGCCGGTTTTACAGAGCAAAATGGCCAAAATCTCAAGGGTGTCCCCAAAGTTTGAATGAAATATTTAAATTATCAATTTAATATTTTACCTTAAATATTTTGTTGTGTTATAGGAATTTCTCGGCTTTCTATTAGGTGCACAAAATTTAGGTATGGTAAACACCAAAATGATTAACAACTGGTATAATAAATTGGTCAAAACTAAAATCTCGTCATTTAGAACAAAACATCTAACCCACATGAGATACATTGGGGCATGGAAAGGCAGACATGTGCCTTGACCCAAGATGTACATCGATGTAAGGAACATCATTGAAAGCTCCATGTGGTGGCTGGTACTCTAGTTTCAGCTTAAAAGGGTGGAGGAAGCAAGTTGATATGGTTGACCATCGCAAATGAGAAGCCGAATCTTCATCCCGCTATTCTCTCAATAACATGCTGCAATAATTCTTTGAATGATCCTTCAAGATTCATGTATCTCATACGAGCTCGAAACTCCATCAAAATGCACACCATATTCCTAAAGAAGTACATTGTTCAAGAGATGATGGTATGTATTTTCAAGCTGAAATAGAGAGAGAATTTTTATACTCCCCCCCCCCCCCCCCGGGAAAAAAAAATCCAAAAAAAAAGACTGAACAAGGTGTGCCTGGGTTTTATTGTGAAAGATCTAATATAGTAAGTATCTTACTTCAACTTATTATAATTACCTAGGTAACACCTCAGTCTACAATGAAAGAGATCGAATATTGAACACAGAACTAGAGGTGCATGAAGAGAAAGCAGTATCAGATAGATATCAATTGGTACAATTTACTACTTGACTTCGTGTGTACCATCTTAGGAGTCCTTGAGCATCCATATATTTCATCCAAGGGTGTCTTGGGGAGCAGAAAACCAAGCAAAAACCATGAAAGCCAACTTCCATTTTATGGTTTTAGATGTTTGGTAGTATCCAATTCTACAAAACCTGGGTTCTAATACATCTCAGAAATGTTAAGTCCCGCCTAGCACATAAGCTAGTTTCATTCTTTGGGTTTCACTCTTCTCAGAGTGAACCCTGTAGTGTTGGAAAACTAGAATCAGAATTATGTCACTGCGATGTATGTGGATGCATTCCTCATTGAACAAGGACTTCTGCTTCAATTATGTGGACAAGCCACATATCGGCTCTACATGGGTAATGCGCCCACAAACCCAATTGCACAAACATTAATATTTTTTTCAGCATTTAGAAAACAGGCCCATTATTCAGTAAATCAATATAATAAGACTTATCTAACCAATTAGACAAAACAATGTTCTAAAAAGCGGTTTCAGTACGCGCGCAGTCCAGGAGCGCATAATGCTTAAACGGTTTAAACAGTGATTAAACAGATTACATGTTTTATTATTATTTTAATATATAATAATATTAGAATACTTAAAACATGCAAATATGAATTCTATAAACTCTCAAAAAAACAATAAAAGATATAACAAACATAACTTGAAAAATTAAATTGCTAGTACTAAGAAGAATTTAAAAAATAATAATGTCAATCAGTTCCAAGTACATCAATGTACCTCCATTTAGAAAAATAATAATGGAGCGGGTTTGAGTTCAGTTAGCTTAATGGGTTCGAATTCGAACCCATTTAGAAATGATTGAATAACGTTTAAACAGACGCTAATTAATCACCGATTAGATGCTTAATCATCGCTTAAGCGAATTAATCGCCTGGCCGAGTAATCCGACCGCTTTCTTCAAGTTCTGTTCGGTTTCAGGCCGAAAACATTTAAGCGACCGATTAATCAGCCGCTTAAACCTTTTTTTAGAACACTGAGACAAAACCTTAAGAGACTAGCCCCAATCCATAAACTAAATCCCAATGGCCTCTATCTTTCCCAGTCCAAGTAGGTGATGCCTCTTTCCCTTCCCTTCTCTCTCCAGGACGACGACCGCTACTTTTGTTTTTAGTTGCTACATCTTCTATTTCATTTATTTCCTTGTTCCCCGTACTCTCACCTATGTGAGGTCTCCAAAAGCTTTTGATCTCAAGTCTTCAAACTAGTGCATAATCACATAACTACTATTTGCCACTTTTCCAAGTGTCACAAAAGTGAAGAGGTAAGATATGATACTGGTTTACAATTTTTTCTCAATTAGTTGTTGATAATGGTTTGCAATTTTATTATTATATTGGAAAATTAATATTCTTCATGAGTTGTGCCTAGTTCATTTTACAAAAGGCTATATTACTCACAAACATAATTTACTAAGTTTATGCATTTTTTAAGAAATTTACTATTTTTGAAATTTCAACACATACATATCAAATATTCACTTCTACATACACACGCCCACACAGAGAGAGATTTGTGTCAATGTGTTATGTCTACCTCTGTGTGTGTGTGTGTGAGAGAGAGAGAGAGAGATAGTGAGAGAGTGGGACTTCTGCATTATTTTGCATAGTTCACCTATGCAACGTGTAATCCAATCATCATTAGGTGTTGCCTAACCGCACGCATGTTATGATTTTGTCTTGTTTTTTAAGAAGAGATGATAGTCCAAGAAAATCCAATTGAGTTGGAGAAGACAATGGCAAGAAGCAGAAGAAGCAAATTAAGATGAAGCAGTTTCCTTTTCAGGCGATTGCGAGTTTCCTTTTAAGGAGGAGTATGAATATGATTTAATTCCTATTCAATGAAGGTTTGTTCCTAAAGATTAAAAGGTTTAGAATCCTTCTAAATCAATTCCTAAAAGGATTGATCCAGATTCTTCAACCATCCAAAGGCGAAGATCATCTCATGATCCAAATAGGAGTTGTATTGTAAAATCCTATAAATAAAGATTGTATAACCAAGCATTGTAATTGCCTCAATCAAAAAAGTCTCAAGGAGTTTCTACAACAAAGAAACTCAAGTAAAGGAGACCAGAGGAAGCCAAGAAAGAGAAGAGCGTGTTGAAGGTGCATAGAGAGAAGGTAATACTCTTGTAATCTAAGGCTAGATTCAAGTGGAAGTGAATACCCTTGTTGCATCAAGAGGAAGGTTAGATCTCTTTGTCCAAGTCTATTAATAAAGCTCTCTAAAGTTCTTTCCTCGTAGACGTAGGCCAAGTTTAGACCGAATCACGTTAAATTCTTGTGTTCTTCTTTATTACTCTTTTGTCTAAGTATTGTTAGTTTGCTTTACATCAAGCTTTCCTTTTGCAAGTACTGTTCATATTGTCAAGTTCCGTAACGTCGATCCAGGGAGTCTCAACAATTGGTATCAAAGCATATCAATTTCACAACAACTGGTACCATAGCTAAAAGTTGACGAAGGACAGTATATCGAAGGTAGGAAGTTCTACGACAAAGTTCGAGGTCGAGAAGTTCAATGGCAAAGGAAACTTCAGCTTATGGGAAAAGAGGGTGGAGACGTTGTTGGTGCAACAAGTCTTCACAAGACCTTGCAGGATAAGTTAGCAAAACCTGCAGGTACGTCAAACGAGAATTGAGAGGAGATGAATCTAAAGGCGGCAAGTACGATCCAACTATGTCTCGCAGACGAGGTTATATACAACGTGATGGGTGAAGAAACGGTTACGGGATTGTGGTCAATGTTAGAAACATTGTATATGATGAAAAGTCTCTGTATCTCAAGAAACAACTATATGGGCTATGCATGAAGGAAGGGACAGCAGTGTTGGAGTATCTAAACTTCTTCAATAAGGTCATTAACAAGCTTCTAGTTGTTGATGTCAAGATCGACGAGGAGGACAAGGCGTTGATACTTCTCAGTTCTCTTCCAGAGTTATATGATCATATCGTCACCACCATGCTCTACAGTAAGGATACTCTTATCTTGGAGGAGGTCACGTCAACTCTCTTATCTAATGAGATTAGAAAAAAGGCCAAATCAAGAGAAGCAGACAGGGTCGGGTTTGGTGGTCACGGGAAGGAAAGGAAGAGAAGAAAGAAAAGGTCCAAGCTCGTCAAAGGCTTGTCACTTTTGTCACAGAAAATGTCATTAGAAGAATAACTGCAAGTATCGGCAAGAGTGGCTGAAGAACAAGGAGCAAGCTGCAGAGGCAGACTTAGCAAGTGTGGTGTAGAGGACACCGAAATATTAATGGTTGCTTACGAAGACAATACTTCTCAAGGTAAAAGCTGGATATTTGATTCAGGTAATATAGTTCATGTACGTTCCAAAAAAAGGTGTTTAATAACTCATTAGTTGCAAAGAAGGAAGGGATTGTCAAGATGGTGGATGGCTTGTCTTGCAAGGTCATCGGCACTGAGATAGTCAAGATTACATAAAGAGATGGGACAGTGCGTGCTCTGGAGGCAGTCCAGTTTGTCCCGGAGGCACGGTATAATCTAATATCCATAAGGGTACTCGACGAAGAAAAATGTTAGATCCAAGTGCAACAAGGCGTCGTCATAGTCAGCCAAGAAGACAGGATAATCCTGGAAGGAGAGAAGTATAGAAGGTAGCTGAAGGAAGGAAACTTAGTTCGAGGTGGAGTTTCAAGGATAACTTGAAAGGAAGTTCATCGCAAGGTGAAGCTTCAAGGAAGACTACAACAGAACGTGAACCGGGTCAAAGTATTGCGGGAAAAAGAAAGGGTGAACTCCGGCAAGGCCTGAGATGGCCTAAACCATGGCGGTAAATCAGCCAAAGGCCCCAGGAAGGGGGGAAAAGAGTTAAAGGCTTCACGGCACGGTTACAACCAAGGAAAGAATCAAGGTATTAATCCGAAATCTCAAGTTATTTTGCTAAATGCTTGAAAAATAAGTCAAGATGAGATTGTTAGGATTTTGCCTTGTTTTCAAGAAGATATGATGGTCCAAGAAAATCTAATTGAGTTGGAGAAGACGACGGCTTGAAGCAGAAGAAGCAAATTAAGATGAAGCAGTTTTCTTTTCAGGCGATTGCGAGTTTCCTTTGCAGGAGGAGTATGAATAGGATTTAATTCATATTCAATGAAGGTTTGTTTCTAAAGATTAAAAGATTTAGAATCCTTCTAGATCAAAGAGATCAATTCCTAAAAGGATTGATCAAGATTCTTCAACCATCTAAAGGCGAAGATCATCTCATAGTCCAAATAGGAGTTGTATTGTAAAATCTTATAAATAAAGGTTGTAACCAAGTATTGTAATTGCCTCAACCTAAAGAAGTCTCAAGGAGTTTCTACAACAGAGAATCTCAAGTAAAAGAGACCAGAGGAAGCCAAGAAAGAGAGGAGCAAGTTGAAAGTGCATCGAGAGAAGGTAATACTCTTGTAATCTAGGGCTAGATTCAAATGGAAGGTGAATACCCTTGTTTCATCAAGAGAAAGGTTAGATCTCTTTGTATCAAGTTTATTAATAAAGCTCTCTCAAGTTCTCTCCCCGTGGACGTAGGCCAAGTTTGAGCCGAACCACGTTAAATCCTTGTATTCTTTCTTTATTACTCTTTTGTCTAAGAAAGAATTGCTAGTTTGCTTTACACCAAGCTTTCCTTTTGCAAGTACTGTTCATATTATCAAGTTCTGCTAACGTCGATCCTGAAGTCACAACAATTGGTATCAGAACATATCAATTTCGCAACAATGCATAGCATAGTGCATACATGTGCTTCAGGATTGGTGAAACCCATTGAGGTTTCTTCTGAAAGCGATAAAAGGTTATATTTTGATTATTTCTGAATAAGTACAAGAAAGACCAAATTCTAAAGCTCTCACTAGACATCAGTTTCACACCATCTAGCTTTACGAGCCAGAGCGTTTTGTTTTTTTGGAGTTCCATGGAACCCATGAGAAGTTTCAAGGTTCAACACCTTCAACACATGATTGTGGTTTTCCAAATACATATCCAAAGCTTCTCTAAAAGAGCTACCCAATCACAATCCAATACCCGCATCAACACACAAACACCTAAGCAGACATCAAAACTAGACAATCGCATAACAAAAATGGAATGAACAAGTAGACCAACTTAACCCAAATTCAAGCAAAATAAACACATGCACTCGTTCTACTTCCAAGCACCTAGTTCCAATTCCACCAAGCCATGAATCATAATCATAATCTATATAGATGCCTCTAAACTAACTATAGCTACCATCTCCAATGACACCAGAACAAATACACTCCTGAGAATCTCCATTTCAAAAACTTTATGGATTCTTCGGTCGATAAGAATATAACAACCCACATCTGGACACGTCAATCCCTAGTTAACATAGTAATGCACACATCTTCTACAATTCACAAGCCTCAAGATCGATCATTTTCGCACTATTATAGAAAAAGAAAGCATCGAAAAATGAAATGAAATGAGAAAGTTGTAGACAAACAAACCAGTAAGCGTGCTCGCATCCTTTAACAAGGGCAGCTTCCTGTATCAGGATCCTCTCCAAGCAGATAGCGCAAACGCCGTAGCCCTCCGCCACTCCCTCCCCCTTTTTCTGGCCATCACAGACCTAATCAACAATCGAAGCCACAACAACAACAACAACCACCCTAAAATCATCAGATCCTCAAAATCTACGAAACCCCCAAAAATATCAACAAAAGAAATCATCAAAATAAATCCCCGGAAAATCAACATACCTGAGAAGGCAAAAAAAAAAAAAGGATTAAATTACCTGTGCCTCGATTTGAGCAGGGACAGCGATCAGGCTTGAGGCCTCCATTGGGGCGCTTAGTTTCGGCAGGACGGGAACAAGAGGCGGGCGAGGGAAGAGAGAGAAAGAACGAGAAGAAGAGAGAGAATAATACTACTCTTTTTGCTCGCTCATCGACCAAGGGAAACACGGGGAATTTTGAGCGGAAGGAGAGAGACGAAAGAATAAAAAGATGCGATTTTTATTCGAGGAATATGACGAGATAAAGCTTTTTTATTATTCGCACTTTAGATGCGAATTGTATTGTATTTATATACACACTCCCATTTGGTAAAAATATACTCCTTTGAGAAACAGTATCCAAGGGTATGACGTCAGCGCAGAGAAAGGAGGGTGTGTTTATCAGATAAAAATATAAAATATTCGTTTATGATTAATTATTTAAATAAAAAAGAAAAAGAAAACGAGAAATAAAGGTGTGGTGCTGGTTAACGGTGGATGGGCCCTAAAGGCCGTGGTTCAGCGAGACAAGGAGAGAAAATTGGGAAACTACGTGTGGTTGTTGGTCAAGCTTAAAAACAGCCGCGTGGTTCTGCCACGTTGCAAAGAGGAGATTATTTTGGAAATGGACTGGATCGGTGTAAATTTAACATGAAAACTTGGGGAGGAGATACCATAGTCAATTTTCAAAGTTGTCAAATTTTCAACTGGTTGAAGTGTAGAAAGAGACAAATCAAAATCACGGTTGTTTGTTTTGTTTTTTGTTTTTACTAATTAACTCAGCTAAACTGTCAAGGGATTCAACAGCAATCTCTGAGAGCAAATTCAGGGTCTCATCAGAACCACATCGGGAGGAGAAGAAATGACCGTGAGGCGGTGTTCACTGATGACTGTAGAGAGCGAGAGTATCGTGCTCTAACAAACCCACTTGTTTGCTTTGCTGTAACGGATTTTTTGCAACTATGGCTGCAGTTGCAAAAGAAACTAAATTATAAACGCTTCTCTTAAGACCATAAGTTACACTTGTAGTCAGGGTTAACTCACATGTATTACATATTACAATGCTAGACAATGAGTGGATCTATGGAAGAATTTCAAATTAAAATTTGGAAGGAAACTTAATATCATCTGATCATCTCACACTACAGTGGAACAAGCAACGGAATCTGAGCCTTCACAGGTCCACATACCTTCCAATTGGGACGGGCTCCAAGTCAGTTGGCCTGTGAGGTTGGAGACTCATGTACATAGATCGTACAGTGAAGATCCCCATTGTGTGGAGGCCCCAAGCAACCACATCTGGCTGAAATAATTTTGTGCGACCGCGCAGAAGGTCGTGCAGCTGGGCTAAAGCTAGTAGACATGGGTGGGTTGATGGATTTGAATGTCAAGCGACTGATGATGATAATGATAGTAGTGATGTTTGACTAGTCGTGCCCCAGCGGCCTCCTAGTGGTTGAGGAGTTTCCACCAATATTTTGTAAGAGTGCAGTTATTTAAACTCAAAAAAATGATAAGTAAACTAATTATTAGTAGACCCAATAAATTAGTAAGGAAACCCCTCTTCCAATTTATCCTTAAAACCCTTATAGTCTACGTACTCAATTTAAAAGTAAAAATTCAGTTATACCCCCAATTTGAAATTAAATTTCCCCAAACCAACAGGACAAAATCCTCTCAGCCTATCAAATCCCTTGGCTACTACAACTATATCATATAAGGAAGCCTAGTTCAATGGAATTCCAGCCGTTTGGATTTGGTTACTTCAAAATTTCTTTTTCCCCACCTTTTTGTCTTTTTCTTTCTACCATACATGTTTAGTATGACATCTTAAAAAACTAAAATGAAATAAAATATTCATGCCATTGACAGAGATTATAGGAAACAAAAAGTAAGAAGAAAATTATGTTTGAAATCTAAAACGAGATCCGAGAGGACATGCTTGCAGACATGAAAATATATATATATATATATATATAGTTTAGAATTCTTCTTTCCTAGAAAAATGTTGAGAGTTCTTCAAAATCATCCAAATCTTATCCAGTGATATTTATTGAACCAAGATAATCTATCATGCTCTTCACGATCAATAATCAAAATTGAACCAAAATTTAAGGAGATATGAGTCTAAAATTTCTAGCGTTTATAAGTTGAGTAATAGAGAGAGTTTTGACGTTGAAAAAGAATTAAGGTTGTAGGGTCGATGAGGGCTATGGTAGGCACGGTTGGTTTGTTCCTCTTTTGGGAGCGGCTATGCGCAGCCTCTTCCTGCTTCAGGTCCTCCATTTGACCCTTGTGTACCTCCTCCAGCTCCTTCCGAGGCACCAGCTCCTCTTAAAGATCCAGACTTTCGGGAAGAGTGACCCCTTTTGTGTTTTGATGACAAAAAGGAGGAGAGAGATTTGGAGTTATCTATGAGTCTTATAATTTCATGTCTTTATTTATGTATTCTTTTATTTGAACATGTAGAATTTGATTTGGACATGAGTTTTAGAACTTGTTTTATGGTTTAGAACTTGTTTTGTTATTAGCATGAACCTTTATATGGATAATTTCTTTTATGATATCACTGTTGTTTTTGAGAAGATAATGTATCTCTTTTATGGTTGATATTTGATACATATCTTTTATGTGTGGTATATGGCGTACCTGTGTTCTTGAGTATCCTTTTGTAAACCATCCATTTACCACGTCTTTTGGAGGTTGGAGGTTTTGAATGATTGGAGGAAACCATTTATGCATACCTTCGTAATTTTGTATTCTTTATATGGATAGATGGGTTGCATAGAGTTTACCTTGATATATCTTATTCATATGCTATAATGGATGCATCTTTCTTATATTTCACATTTGGTGTATGCATGTGTTTAGGGGAGCTTCGTTGAAGTCTCTTCCCAATTATTTGTGATAACTCTATGTGTTTTGTCATCATCAAAAAGGGAAAGATTGTTGGCCCAAAGGCCATTAGCCCTAGTTTTGATGATAAAAAAACATATATAGTTATGTTTCTAGCAATTTGTTTCAATAAGTTTTAGGTTAACACCATGTTGCACTGTGGCTTCATCATAAGACTCACACCTTTAGAAGCCATGAAAGATGTCGATCCCACAGTCTAAGCACATAGATGAGCTCAAGGATCAAGATTGCAAATGAAGACTATATAAGATTTGTATTTATTTTTTGCATTATAAATAGGATTTATAGTTGTTTGTTAAAACTAATATGATAAAGGTTGATACCTCTTGAGATTGACACACACATATTTCATATTTGTAACGCCCCGATCCCGGAGATACGGGGACGTCACTGCAACGTATATACGTAGGTCAGAACTACCCTCCCGTATATACGCTAAGCATCAGTACAGACAAGAATCAGAGTACGGAAGCAATGGTGCATTATACATTCCAACACATATATATACAATCACAGAGTTATCACCAGAGGTGATGAATATTACAATAATAATACATCACAGATATGCGCAAATGCGAGAGTACAAAAGATATACATATGTGAATGGTACAAAAGGGAGCTCACATACAGGTATACAAGGAAAAGCACAAGTATGAATAGAAAAAAGGGCACTCACGAGTTTGCTAAGGGAAAACTCGAGAGGCATACAGGGGTCTGGAAGGATGTGGCTCAGGACGGTCGGCTGGAGATCCACGCTACCGCTGCGCCACTCTGATCAATAACAGGGGGAAATCCTCACGCTCCAAGCTTCATGACCTGGACATGAGAATCCAGGGGAGTCAGTGAAACTCCCCAGGCGAGTATGATATGATGCCAGGTGGCGAGCCAGGATGAGTACAAGTGTCAAGTACAGGAGACAGGAGGGTTAGAACACAAAGGAAGTATATATGAACAAGTATATAATAATATCCATAAAACAGGAAGTCCAGGATAAAGCAGAATATGAGCCGTTAATACGATAATACTCATAAAACCGGAAATTCGAAGTAAAATCTAAGACTAGCAAATATAGTAATGCATATCACAGATTCAGAGCCATTTAAGTTGCAGGCTTTAGTATGCGTCCCATTCCACATACCTCTACTTACAACTTAAAGGGCCAGTTATTATGACACTTTATTATTACTCGTCTTACCATATATCTAGGTATGTGTCTCGGTATATATCCCAACTCACATACTTCCATATATAGAAAGTCGAGGTTGTTATTGGAAATAGCGGTTGTATCAACGAACTATGTTTACAGTGGGTCCCGTACATACCCGGGACCACGGCCAATGTTTGCTCCGTTGCATGGAAACGGAAGCCAGCCGCAAGGCTTATCCAGGAGGAGGGACTTATGTATGCCCGTTAAAACAGGAATGTAGGGAGCCAGCTCTCCCCTCGGTCCCCTGGTGGCCCTCAGGTCAGACCGGATATAGTGCACAACCTAATGCCACTGTAAACACGAACACATATCGATATCCGCATATTTCCCCGACCCAATACAAGTTGGTCCTTTTTAGGATTCGATAGTTTAATTATCACTTTACGGGAATAATAGAATCAGGACATGATCAGGAAATCTGGAGTACATAAGTACTATACAGTCAGGTCACTGCATGTAAAGTAGGAATACAATATACAAGTCACTGATCATGATACAGGATAACAAATCAGGATTCCCGTAAAGATGACAATCACAAGTCAAGTACATCATGCTGGGTGTAAAGTGATAGCATGATAGGATGGTGACATTTAGCAATCAATCAAACAAGTCAAGAGATAGATATTAGGTCAGTGGTAAGTCGTGGTCGTAATAATAGGGTCTTGCCAAATAGTGGCATGACAGGTAGTCAGGTGATACCATACTAGAGGTCAGGTGATACCACGCCAGATGTAAGGTGATATACATGTGTTAAAAGGAAGCATATAACTGACAGGTCTGAAATAATAGCAGGGGAAGTGATAACATATCAGAAACCAAGAATACAACGACCACGAAGGGTCTGCCACGCATAGTATATGATAAAGAAGTAAGCATATCAATAGCATGGCACAAGTACAAGATGAAGCTACCATAATATGAGCAATTGTAGTGCAATACATGAATATGGAAATAAGAAGCGAAATACTTATCGACCGATAAAAAGGGAAGCTCAAATAGAGGCGAGACTACTCGCCTAAATCACCAAAGTGCCGAAAGATCCGAAATCCACGGAAGCTCGGGATGCGCCATAACCTGTGATATAAATATGTAGAGAGAAGAGGAGAGAGAGAAAGAGAGAAGGTAAGATGATGTTTGTCAAGTGACAAGTCAAACAATACCAATATATGATATAAGTCTAGAGGGTAAGGTTCATATTCAAGAAAGGAATCAACTATGACAGATAGGCAAAGTTAGTCGACTAGGATGGAAGAGTAGTCGACTAATAGTGAAGTTAGTCGACTAACAGTAGGGTCTGGTCGACTAAAACTGTGTAACAGAGAGTTGGGTTGGTTTCAGGGAAAAGTTAGTCGACTAGGGTCATATGGGTAGTCGACTAACAGACATGACAAGTCGACTGATAGTTAGGCTAAGTCGACTAATACTGTGATACAGAGAGTTAAGGTTTTGGTTCAGGAAAAGTTAGTCGACTAGGGTCAAGGGTGTAGTCGACTAAGGGTCTCTAGTCGACTGGTAATTTGGTCTAGTCGACTAAAACTGTGTTTCCAGAAAATGGTTAAGTTTCAAATGAAAGGGTTAGTCGACTAATGGCTAGGTCAAGTCGACTAATCGTGGGAAAACAGCAAACAGAACAGATTTCTAGGGTTTTGGTTTGATGACTAATTAATCATGGATTTGAAGACATATTTGTACAAGATATGAAAATACAAACATACTAAGAATAAATCAAGTCTAGATGAGGAAGATTACTCACCAAATTGATGATGGAGAGGAAGAGGAAAGGTAGAGTTGGTGATGATCCTTTGGTGTTGTTGATGCCCTTGGTTGCTTCCATGGTGATGAAGGAGGAAGAAGATGACCTTGTTGTTCCTTAGGGAGTTGGTGGTTGTTGTTATAGTGATGGAGATGAAGAGGAGTTGGAGATTAGGGCTTTGGTGAAGAGAAGAGAAGAGAAGAGAAGAAAGAGAAAGTTGAAGTGAGAATGAATAAAGAAAGGAGAGGAAAAGTATTTATAGGTTTTGACTTTTGTGAAGGAGGTGCAAATATGATAGAAGAGAGGGGGTTTTTGTAAAGTGGGGAGGTGAGGTGAGTGTCCTTCTCTTGGCCACTTGGCCGGCCATGGGGGAGAGAGAGAATGAGTGGGATTTAAAAAGGATTAGGTGAAAGTGAGTGGGATTATGTGGAAAATTGGAATTATTGGAAAATTGGAAAAGGCTTTGGTTAGTGGAGGAAGGAAAGAAATAAAGGAAAAGGAAAAAAGGAAAATAAATTGGAATAAGGAAAGATATTCCCTTGGAAGTAAAAGTGGGAATAATGGAAATGGCGGATTCCCGGAACTGAGTCGTGGATGCTGAAATCTTTCGGGAAAATACCGGAATCGTCCGAAATTCAAGTATCTCGGAACGACCCGAAATAATTACCAAAAATCAATAATAATATATAAAGACCAATAGTGAAATCCGTTTGAAGAAATACTTTATAGTTTTAAAACTAAAAATCCCGGAATCAGTTACCTACCGACTCCGATGGAATTTTCATAAAATCATAAAATCCTCAGAAAAAGAATGTAGGTAGAAAATATGATTCTAAGGAATAAAGCCTAAAGGACCATCATGAAATTCCAAACTGTTTGAGAATTAAAAATCTAGGAATCGGTCAGCGGCACTGGCCGACACCGGTTTTGAAGACTTTCATTTTAATTCCAGAAAAATCTAGAAAATCATAGAAAAATATATAATATTGGGAAATGATATTTAAAACTAAAATCGGTCAATTCTAATTATCAGAATGTCTAAATCGGGTAATACTCTAGGATCGGGCCTTCGGTTCAGACTAGGGCTGACTCCGAATCCACGAATCCAAATCCAAGGCAAAACAATCATATAAGGAATTCATAATACAGAATAAATACAGGAAACAAATCGAAAAATACGACCAAAAAATCTGAATACGCAACTAAGTACGTTTTCCGGGAACGGGGTATTACAATATTCCTAGTGTTTTTTAAAAGAGTTCAAAATGGTTCTCTTTTCCGTTTTGAAAAATAAGTTTTGGAAAAACGAGTTTCGAAAAAATCATTTTCGATTTAGAAAATTATTTTACAAAATATAGTTCTAACTTTATTTTGTGCTGATCCTTGATCACACAGTGGACTCTTATGATCGTAAAACTCTATTTTGTGTTTTGAAATCAAAGTATATTTTATTGAAAAAAGATTGACGTCAAAAAGATTTACAAAACATGTTTTTGGCCCATGGTCGGTCGACCATAGACAGAGCAGAATTGCTCTGTCGGTCGACCGAGCGATCGACCGACATGCACAAGATTTCCCTTAGTGCAATGTGTGCACTTTGGTCAACCGTTCGGTCGACCGACTGCAAGAACTTTGCTCTCGGTTGGACATGGTCGACCAACCCCATCGACCGACAGAAAGTTTTACTCTTTGGTTGGGATAAACGGTCGACCGACCGGTCGACCGCTAACCCCAACGGTCAGAAATCTGACTGTTGGGAGGTTGACCAACAGAAGGATTTCCTTCTGTGTTTTTTTTTTTCCAATGGCTAGTTTTCTGTTTGTTTTTGTGGGTCTATTCACATTGCTCTCGGTCAGGTACGGTCAACCGACCCGATCGACCGACAGAGAGCTTTGCTCTCTGGTTGGGATAAACGGTCGACCGACCGGTCGACTGCTAACCTCAACGGTCGAAAATCCAACCGCTGGCGGTCGATCTGTCGGTCGACCGACAGAAGGATTTTCTTTTGTATTTATCCCAACGGCTAGTTTTCTGTTTGTCTTTTTTGGGGGTATCCTCAACAGCTCTTTTGGTTTTTCTCCTCATATCCCCTATAAATATAAGAACTGTAGAAAAATTCATTAACAAGTTTATAACAAGTTTTATCATCAAAATCAAGTTTTAAAGATCAATATTCATTTTCTCAAAAGATTTTCTACTTGAGCCTAAATTTCACATTCTTGATTTTTAGCTTGACCCTTCCCTCTACATCTTTACAAGCTTTTTTTACTACACAATTTCAAGAGTTTCACCTCCTCACCCTGGTTATAAAATTGTACTTGTGAGCCATTTGTTATCAAGTAAAGATCACAGTTTTTCTTCTATTGTGAAGTTGTAGAGGTTGCGACCTCAAGTAAGCTAGTGAGCTCCGTTGTTGGTGTTGCAGCACTGAGAGAGGACTTGTGAATTCATTGAGTTCTAGTAAGAACTTATAACGGTTGACGATCTAGTGAGATCGGTCATAATGAAAATTCTTCACAGTGGTGAAGACGGGGACATAAAGTAATGGCTCGAACTTCAGAACATATAATCGTGTTTGCAATTGCTTACTCTTTCTCTCGTTACTCTACTCTCTTTTTACATGCTTGCTTACTTATCTTGTCTACTCTTTTGCAAGTATTTTTTTTTGTTGTGATTGATATTTGTTAGGTTGCTAGCAAGTAATTTTTAATTCTGCATTATTTACCATTTTATATAGCCATCACCTATTCATCCCCCTCTAGGTGATTTACACCCTCATCAACTAGTCCAACGGCGGAACAAGAATCAAGATGTATGGATTTGTGTGGCTCATGCGTATGACAATCGGCCAAAATGAAGGTTGTTATTATGGTCGGGTCATCACATATACTATATGATCATATATATATATATATATATATATATATATATATATATAATATATATATATATAATATATATATATATATATATATATATATATATATATTATATATATATATATATATATATATATATATCTTAAACTTTGGGCCCAAGGGAGGTTGTTCTCTTACATAGGACCTAAACTTTAGGGTATGCATATTGGGTCAGTATAATGTTGGCATAAAGAGACACAACTTGTTTTGAAAGTTTGACCGACAGCTCTATCGGTTAGACTAGTTGCATTTTCTGAAATTCAATTTTTATGACTGTTACAGTAGAATTTTATTAAATGTAATGTTCATATTAAATTGATGAGAAATTATATGCTTATGTAGTTTAAATTGAATGATACAAACTTTAAGAAGTGGTAAGACCATGTAAAATATCGTTCTTGAATTCATGGACCTAGACTACACCTTAAGGACTGATGGACCCCTACTATCACTAATTAAAGTTCAGTTAAAGAAAAGACCAACTATGATAAGTGGGAGAGGTCAATAGGATGTGTCTGCTGGTTATAAATATTTTATTCTTATAACTATAAGGGGTTCTATGCCTGATAAAGTCAGTGTTAAGAGTTTTCCATCTGAATAGCCGACCGGGTAATGAAATTGGATAAAGTTGAGGCCAGTAGGCATCTTAGCAAGCTGATAAATATGTGCTACAACGATAAAGAAAACATAAGATAGTACATTATGAAAATGTCCAATCTTGTTTCTAAACTAAAGGCACTGAAATTAGAACACTCTGAAGAGATTCTAGTGTATTTCATTTTGATATCTTTTCTTACACAGTATAACCTTTTACAAGATTACTTATAATGCTCAAAGGAAAAAGTGGAGTCCCATTTAGCTCGTCAGTTACTGTGTCCGAAAGGAAGAGAGATTGAAACAAGAAAAAAGCTGAGAGTGCTCACTTGGCATCCAGGATAACACTTCTATAAAAAAAGAAAAAAAACATAACTAAAGGGAGGAACATAAACACCACTACAGTTGTTGATCCTAAGTGGCAAAAGTGCAGGAGAAGAAGTCTAAGATCATTACATGTTTCTTCTGCAAGAAAGTAGGCCACCTCGGATTGCATAAAGTATCAGAAATTGTTGGCCCAGAGGCCTTCCACTCTAGTTTTGATGATGATTAACTCATGTAGTTATGTTTACTAATAATCTTGTGATTTTAAGTTTCAGATCATTAGCAAGATATTAGTTGGTGATTGCTTCAAAAAGAGGAGTTTGGAAGCCTTCACATGGTGATTCCGGTGCCCGAGCTTCAAGATTACTCATTTGCACTCGGTGGATCACGGTTTGAGATCGAGTCGACTTGAAGATGGAAGATCGTCAAGAAGACTTAGGTATCCTAATTTAGTTTAGTATGTTTTAGATCCATTTGTAAAGCTTAGTATAGTTGATATGCTCAAGTGCACATAACACACACGTTTTATGTTTGGTTTTTGGTTTTCATGAATAGTTGATTAAAACAAGCTTAATTGATATATGTATAGTTGTTTCATTCTATACATGCATGCTTAACTTTTAAACAAACTTATTTTGACTTTCCTATTCATGTATTGAAAAATCCAAGTTTGATAAAAATACATGTTTTGGTTTTTGATAAAACTTGCAAGACACAAAAATAATTTGAATATGTTAATATATGTCTTGAAATTTTATCACAAGTTTGTGTTTCAATACAAAATGTTAAAACAAGTTTTGTAGAATTTTAAAAGAGAAAAAGAATTTTAAGAAATATTTTAACATGTTGTTTCTGACCAGTTTCTGTCCCTGATTGTGGCTGACAGGCCAGGTCGGTCGACCTCATGGGTCGACCGCACCAAGGTCCGGTCGACCCGTGAGGTCGACCGACATACACAGAGCTGTGCACGTCTGGCAGACACAAGGGATGTTTGACACAAGTTTTTTTTGGGCTAATCACAATATTTTGTACACACACCATGGACTTCATGTCACCACCCATGTTTGACATTCTTAACATCCATATATGGAAGGTGAAGATGTCCTTGTACCTCAAAGCCTTAGGTATTCATGTTTATCTTGCCACAACTAATAATGCATATTGTTTAAATGGTAAGAATATTGAGGCTAATGCAAAACCCTACATGCTTTAAGATCTACCATAAATGATGATTATTTATCTAGGGTTGCTAA
Organism: Agave tequilana; assembly: GCA_038442645.1. Classification (NCBI taxonomy): domain Eukaryota; kingdom Viridiplantae; phylum Streptophyta; class Magnoliopsida; order Asparagales; family Asparagaceae; genus Agave; species Agave tequilana. The sequence goes on from JAVJIF010034714.1 coordinate 80,242, forward strand.
TCTTGATTTGGCTTTTGTAGTTTGGAACACTTTGATCTCCCTTGGCGAAAATGATCAATACTATGCGGGGAGCGACTCGGAGTTGGAAGTGACCCTTCCAATGTGTGCTACATGGTCCAAGGGATAACCCCCTTGAGGTAAATACCGAATCCGAGTTAGATGATGAAGACATGTCATATGATGAGCTTAATACCTTTTGTCAACTTGTGCTTGAAAAATATGACATGCTTAAAAAGAAAAATAAAAATTTGAAAAAGAATATTGCATGCATGCATAAAGAACATGATTCATTTAGGAATAATATTGCATGTTTAGAAAAAGAAAAAATGTTTTGAAAAATGAAAATGTTTTCCTTATGTCTAAATTAAATGATTTGTGTGAAGGGAACACTATTTTGAAGGATAAACTTGATTTGGTGGAAAAAACAAAAGAAAGTGTTTTTCAAGAAAATAAGTCTTTAAAAAGAAAATTTGTGAAAAAGAAAAGGATTTTGTTTCGAAAAAGAAAAAGAAAAATGATTCTTTATCTCATCATGCTTTACATGCCACCACAAATGAGATAAAAGTTTTGAAAAATAAAATGGATTGTTTGAGTTCAACTTTGAACTCTTGTGCATTCAACCATACTAGATTGGAGTCAATGTTTTCAAAGAAACAAACTCCACATGTTCATGCACATCATACCCATCATGCATTTGCTTATGTTGCACAACACGATCACAAACATTCACATAAGCATCCTAAGGTGTACACATGTACACATTGTGGCCGCAAAGGCCATCTAGCAAAGTTTTGTTATGACAAGTTGTATCATATTAATTTTGCTAATAAAAATGTTTCAAAGTTTGTCAAGGAACCCAAAAATTTGTTAATAAGAATGTTCCTTACAAGACTAACCCCAAAGGACCCAAGAAGAAAAATATGGGTAACAAAGTCCCCACCTTTTGTATTTGATGTAGGTGAGGGCTCTCACATGACGTGAGAGATTTGGTGCCTTGGTGGTGGTTGCACGTGGACTAGATGGACATATTTTTGATGTACCGGTATCAAGGAGGTTTTGGTGGGACAACCACCATGATTGGAGCTTTGGAGTTGGTAACAATCTCTAAACTCCCATTTTATTTTTGTTCATGCTTGTTCATTCATGATATTTTTAGCATGATCATGTTTTACTTGTTTTATGTGCTTCATGTGGTAAAAACATGCTTAGATGTAGTTTTTATCAAAACTTGTATTATACATGTACAAATAGTGAGTTACACGTGACTTATATATGTTTGCACTTCATGCTCATTTGTACCCACTATATGCACATGTATAGACTAGTTTTGATGATTCTTCCATTTATACATGCTTTGCCAAATTTTATGCTTTTACTTCATGTATATGTATTTTTAATTCAAATCTAATAAATATACATGTATACCCGTGAGTCTCTTGCCTTCATGCAAATACATTTGATAGACTCTTTTATGTTTGGGATATGTATGTGTATTGTTAGTTTGATAAATCATACATATACCATGAAGATTAGTGTTTTAATGAAAAATAATTTTTCATGTTTGTTTTGTTAAAAAAAAAGTGACTTATGATCTTTTTGAGCTTCAATGTCTATTTTCATGAAAATGCTATTTACATAACCTTTGAACACTCATCTTTTACTTTTCAAGATAATTTTGAGCTTTATGGACTATGAGTGCTTGAACTTTTATGTATTTAGTATGATTCATGAAATACATATGCTTTGATTTCATGTTTTTGAAGGATCTTTAACTAGTTTTTCAAAAAAAAAAAATTAACTAGTTATTGTTCTTCATTTGGTAGAGTTTTTCAAACAAAGCTTATTTTTTAAATCTATTTTGAAAACCCCTACCATCAATGGGAGGATGGATGGGCGACCATGCTTATGTATGCTCTATATTAAAAGAATCCAATGATACATGTGCATGAGTTGGGTGGTAGTTATATGAGATATATACTTGATTTACATTGTTATTTCAATTGGTATCATTGAAATTCTTTCAATTGGTATCTAAATTGATAATTTTTGTATATACTCATATTCTGTTTTCTTATATATGTATGTATCAATGTCAATTGGTATACTCATTTCATACATATATATGATTTTCATGTGCTTTCAATTAGTTCACATTTTTAAAAGCACAAAGTTTATGATGAAAAATAAAAATTTTGATCATTATGTTTACTATTGGTATCAATATGTTTCAACTTCATATTTGTTAAATTTCAATTGGTATCAATATGATTTACAATAATGATTATTTTCAATTAGGTATCTTAAAATTTGTTTGTTTTACAAAAGCTCTGATACCTTTAAAAATTTTGTTTAAGAAAAATTAAAAAAAACATTTTTGATTTGTATTGCTTATTGTAACGCCCCGATCCTGTCGGATACGGAGACATTACTGCAACGTATATACGCAAGTCAGAAGTACCTTCACGTATATACGCTAAGCATCAGTACAGGCAAGAATCAGAGTACGGAAGCAAGTGGTGCATTATACATTCCAACACATGAGTACAATTACAAAGTTATCACCAGAGGTGACAAATATTACAATAATATTACATCACCAGAATGGCGCAATTGCGAGAATACAAAGAGATGTACATTTATGAACAGTATAATAGGCACTCACGAGTTTACAAAAGGAAAACTCGAGAGGCACACAGGGGGGCCTGGAAGGATAGAGCTTCAGATGGTCAGCTGGGGATCCATGCTACCGCTGCGCCACTCTGATCAGCAACAGGGAGAATCCACTCACTTCAAGCTCCATGACCTGGACATGAGAATCCAGGGGAGTCAGATGAAACTCCCCAGGCGAGTGGTGAAGCAAAAGCCAAGTGGCGAGCAAGGGTAAGCACATGTATAGCGATAAAACCAAATAAAGCCGAGGACGAGCAAATCTGATTGTATGGTTTCAGATCACGGCTCCATGAGACTAGTACATCGAAGGAATAATCCAAACAAGGAAACCCTCATCTATATACCTTTATCTCATGTCACCATAATCCAAGCACATACAACCCGACTGTACTGAGGGCATGATAAGATAATGAGCAGGAGGCAGGTGGATACAAGGAAATAGAGCAGGGCATGAGCAGTTAAATAATAATAATCATAAAACCGGAAATCCGATGTAAAATCCAGTACAAGCAATATATGTAAGGCATATCACAGATTCATAGCCGTTTAAGCTGCAGGCTTCAGTATGCGTCCCATTCCACATACCTCTACTTACAACTTAAAGAGCGGTTATTAGACACTTTATTATTACTCGTCTTACCCTGATATCTAGCTATGTGAACTAGCGTCCCAGCACACATAGATCCATATCCGAGTAAAGCAAGGTTGTTATTGGAAACCAGCGGGGGTATCAACGAACTATGTTTACAGTGGGTCCCGTACATACCTGGGACCACGGCCCAGGATTGTTCCGTTGCTTGGTGACGGAACCTGCCGCAAGGCTAACAGGAGGGACTTATTGTATGCCCTTATCATGATAGTATCAGGAGGAGGGAGCCAGCACTCCCCTCGGTCGCCTGGAGGCCCACAGGTCAGACCGGAAGTTTTAGTTGCACAACATGCCTAATACCACTGTAAACACGAACACATATTGATAGCCGCATGTTTCCCCCGACCCGATGCAAGTTGTTCCTTTTATGATCTATTAGGTTAATTATCAATTTACGGGAATAACAGGAGCAGGACATGATCAGGAATTCAGGAGTTCGGGTCACTGATCATGATACAGGATAACAGGTCACTGTACATAGTACAGGATAACAAGACAGGATTCCCGTAAATGTGATAATCATAGGTCAAGTATATCATGCTGAGTGTCAAGGGATAGCATGACAAGATGGTGATATTAGACAGGTAACTAGTCATGTCAAGAGATTGATAATAATCCGGTGGCAAGTCATGTCATAACAAGGGGTCTTGCCAAATAGTAGCATGTCCGATGTTAGGTGATAACAAATCAGTTGACGGGTGATATACATGTGTTAAATAGTAGCATGTAATGACAAGTAGTATAAACAGGTGACAGGCATTATCATGTGGATGGTAAGTATCAAGCAAAATCATGTCAAATATCAGCATATCAAGATTGTCAAGTAATAGTGAACACAATCAAAGAAGGTGTTAGTTCTAAACAACATAAATCATGAATAATACAAGTCGACCGATGAAAATAGGAAAGTCCCAAAAGGATAGCGAGAACACTCGCCTAAATCTTAGTGAAATCTCTGATATCCGGAATCTAGGAAATCAACGTGTCAGTGCGTTAAAGAGAAAGTGATAGAGAGAGTGCACAGGGGGAGGAGGAGTATGCATAGAAACGCGAGTTTAAGAGCGAGACGCGGGAGTCGCGTCGCAGGAATAGCAGACGCGGGAATCACAGACGCGGGGAGAGTCGCGTCGTGAAGGCACCGCAAACGCGGGGTTCGAGACCCGTGTTCAAAACAGGACGCGAGAAGAACGCGGACGCGGATGCGGTGCTGCGTCGCGTTAACACAAGAAGAACACGGACGCGGTCATGGGATCCGCGTTAGGAACCAAATAGAGAGGAGGGAAGGTGATATTTGTCAAGTGACAAGTCATGGAATAACAATGTATGATACATGTCCCGAGGATAAAGTCCATATTCAAGGAAGGAATGAACCAAAGCAACCAGTCAAGATTAGTCGACTAGGGAGAATAGTTAGTCGACTTATGAGGGGGTTAGTCGACTATAAAGGAGGAGTAGTCGACTAATAGGTTGCGTTCCAGAAAAGGCTGCGTTTCAAAGGGTTGCGTTTCAGGAAGGGTTAGTCGATACTAGGAGCAGGGGGTCAGTCGACTAGTATGCTGCGTTTCGCAAAACTGCGTCT
>JAVJIF010034715.1:0-102382 GCA_038442645.1 Agave tequilana
GAACACTCGCCTAAATCTTAGTGAAATCTCTGATATCCGGAATCTAGAAAATCAACGTGTCAGTGCGTTAAAGAGAAAGTGATAGAGAGAGTGCACAGGGGGAGGAGGAGTATGCATAGAAACGCGAGTTTTAAGAGCGAGAAGCGGGAGTCGCGTCGCAGGAATAGCAGACGCGGGAATCACAGACTTGGGAGTCGCGTCGTGAAGGCACCGCAAACGCGGGGTTCGAGACCCGTGTTCAAACAGGGACGCGAGAAGAACGCGGACGCGGATGCGGGTGCTGCGTCGCGTTAACACAGAAGAACACGGACGCGGTCATGGGATCCGCGTTAGGAACCAAATAGAGAGGAGGGAGGTGATATTGTCAAGTGACAAGTCATGGAATAACAATGTATGATACATGTCCCGAGGATAAAGTCCATATTCAAGGAAGGAATGAACCAAAGCAACCAGTCAAGATTAGTCGACTAGGGAGAATAGTTAGTCGACTTATGAGGGGGTTAGTCGACTATAAAGGAGGAGTAGTCGACTAATAGGTTGCGTTCCAGAAAAGGCTGCGTTTCAAAGGGTTGCGTTTCAGGAAGGGTTAGTCGACTAGGAGCAGGGGGTCAGTCGACTAGTATGCTGCGTTTCGCAAAACTGCGTCTCACGAAGTCGCGTTCCACAAGTCCGCGTCTTGCCACAAGTCCGCGTCTCATGAATCCGCGTTTCACAAGTCCGCGTCTCAGGAAGGTTAGTCGACTAGGGAGAAGGATTAGTCGACTAATGAAGTGCGTTTCAGAATAACAAAGCTGGGTTTCACAGGATTAGTTGACTAGGAAGAAAATGTAGTCGACTAATAGAGGGGTCTAGTCGACTATAAAGAAGGAATAGTCGACTAACAGGGTGCAGATCAGGAAGCAAGATTCTGTTAAGTGTTTTTGTAGATAATATTACAAGTTATAGAAAATGTCCAAGTCTTGGCGAGTAGAATTACTCGCCCAAGATGATCCTCGCTGCGTCCAGCAAAGGGAAATTCGGCCCCAACAAAAGGAGGGGTACCGGCCCTTTGCGTCGCGCCAACAGAGAAGAACGCGGCCCCAAACCAAAAGGTGAGGCCGGTCTTCACAAGAGATGAATTTGATGGTGTAAGTCTAGTTCAAGTGATCAAAATAAGATTTTGCAAATGGTGTTACGGGGAGCGACGAGTCGGCTAGGATGAAAGAGCTCGCCGAGGAGGTGAAGACGGCGCGGTCGTTGGTGGCCAAGGTGGTGTATACGGTGGTGGAGAGGGTGGTGAAGTTTGGAGGAGGAGATGGGTTCTTTTGGGGTTTCTTGGTGGAAAAAGGTTGAAGAAGGTGGTATGGAGATGTTGGAGTGATGGAGGATGATGAGAGAAGAGAAGTGAAATGGTGAAGAATGGTTGGGGTGAAAATGGTGGAGAAATGGTGGAGAAATGGGTGGCCAAAGGAGGGAGAAGGAAGTCTTTGGCTGCTGGTTGTTGGCAGCCATGGCTCTCTGTGGAAGGGAGGAGGAGAACAAAATAATGAAGGAGAGAGAAGGAGGAAAGTTGGGGTGGTTATATAAAGGTGTAAGGAAATATTATAATATAATGTTGACTTTTCAAATCAAAAGGACACACAAGAGGATCTTGCGTTTCCACTCCAAAACGCAGCCCACATTCTTGCGTTTAGGCCAAAATGGGCTAAACGCGGGAATTAAAGCCGCGTTTCAGGGAAAAGCAAAAGCTGCGTTTCACAAAAGGACAAAGCCAAGATGACATGATAGGGATTGATTGGCAGCGCATTAAATGCGGCATGGAGAGGATCTCCGCATTAAATGCAAAATCTCAGAAGTGAAGCTCGCGTTTGGGGAAGGAGAGAGAAAAGTGGGAAAATATCTGGATACTGTTCCGGTATCTGGGAAAACACCGAAAACTCCGGAAAAGTCCAAAAAATAAAGTAACTTGGAAAGCTTCCGAAAAATTCTCAAAAATAATAAATATTATAAAATGATTTTTGGTGAAAATCGGTTTTCAGGAATTCACTCTCATTTTCAAAATAAAAATCATAAGGTCAACCGTCAATATCGGTCTACACCGAGTTGGCCAGATTTTTGATAAATTCTGAAAAATCTTAAAAAATTCTCGAAAGGAGAAAATATAATTCTAAGAAGTAATATGAAAGCGGAATCTAGAAATTCGATCCCAATTGCAAACTAAAATTCCTGGAATCAACCAGTGATACTAGCCGACACCAAATCCAGTGAAATTTTAATAAATTTAGAAAATTCTCAGAAAAAGTATTTAGATAGAAAAGGTGCTTTAAGAAGTTACAGGAAAGCCGTTTCTTAAAATTCAACTCCGTTTGTAAATTAAAAATCCAGAAGTCGGTCAGCGGTGCTGGTCGACACCGGTTTTGAAGATTTTCAATTTAATCCAGGAAAATTCCAGAAAATCATAGAAAATCCAAAATATTGGAAAACAGTATTTAAAACTAAAATCTGTCAATTTGGAATAATAAAAGATCAAATCGAGAAATCTACTAGGATCGAGTTCCCGGTTCAGACTAGGGCTGACTCCGAGCTCACAAATCCTAATCCAAGGCAATACGATCATATGAATAATTCATAATACAAAACAAATACAGGAAGTAAATCAAAAATACGATCAGAAAATACGAATACGCAACTAAGTACGTATTCCGGGAACGGGGTGTTACAGTTTTTAAGTAAAGTTTTTAAGAGTTTTTGAGTACAAAATCTATATCTCTATTTGGTTTCAAAAGTTTTGAAAAATCAAAGAAAACAAATTTTAGAAAATTTTAGTTTTCAAGTCTCAAGTTTATATCATTCAAGAAGTTTTCTCAAGTGTTTTCTTTCTTCACTTTCAAAATCTTTATTTCTCACAAGTTTGAGCTATTCATTGCAAAATCTATTTTCTAGGATATTGTATTGTGAGAGGTGTTGTCTGTGGTCTTTGTGATCACCAAGTGTTGTAACCATTCCCTTTTGCTTTGAGCCTTGGCTTTTTGCCTTCCCGCTTGTATAGAGGTAATTGCTTTGTGCTTTAGCTATGTGCCTTCTCTCTTGTGTGTAGAAGTGATTGTTTTGTGCATAGGTTTTATGCGTTGGCTTTGTGCCTCCTCTTGTGTAGAGGATTGGGAGATAGTAGAATTCCTTCACGCAGTGAAGGCGGAGACGTAGAACTTGGTGTTCGAACCTCGAAAACACCCTTGTGTTTGTATTTGGCTCTCTCTAAGCTCTACCCTCTTATATCTCGCATTACTATTATTGTTCATTTATGCATACTTAATATTATGTTTACACTTGTATCATTCAAAAAGAGCTATTGAAGCACCTCAACTCCTAAATTTAGAAGAATTTGAGAGAGAAGTTCTAAAGCCCTTCATAAGGAATCCGGCTTTACTTCTTTATTTGAGTTGATCGTTTGCATCATTCATTTTATTAATTCTTACATTTATGCATTATTGACCATTAAATTAGCATTACACCTATTCAACTCCCCCTCCCTTCCAGGTGTACTTTCACATATCTGTTTGATCTACTCTGTAGAAGCCGATTTGAGCATATTTTCAGTTGTCTACTAATCATCCCCAAGGCTTTTGAGTGATGGATTCCATCTATTGGTTGCTAATGATGCTTCCCCAGGCTTTGATCTGTTGGACCTCTCTTGCAGAGGCTACTGTCCCTCCCCTATGTATTTCATTTGGTGCTCCTTCAGTCCTTCCCCCAACCTTGATGGCAATGATGGATACCTGAGCCCCTTACTTTGTGCGTGAGCATTCTGTGGTTTTGATTTAATTTTTTTTTTTAAATTGCTATGGAGGTAAAACTTTTGCTTAACAACTTGTTCGCTGTTAAAACTTCATTATTCAGTACATTTTAGCTAAGAAGTTTATTAAAAAACTGGCTATTTGATTAATTTTGCTTACAGTTGGTAAAACTTTGGTGCTTGATGCTATGGTAAATTTTTCTTAGCTAAGTTTTTCTGAAAAGTTCGCTAATCAGTGTATATTTTGTTTAATCAGTCTATATTTTCTATGAGTAATCAGTCTAGATTGATTAACAATCATGATGAATGCTATATTGATTGAAGACTTGGCTAATCAGTCTATATTTTGATTAATTAGTGCTAGATTAATGGCTGGTTAAATAGTCTATATGTTGCTTAACAGTTTGCTTAACAATTTGGTTAATGCTATGCTTAGTGGTTGATGCTCTGCATAGTCACACTAGTTTATTTGTTTTACAGTCTGTTTTGTATCAGTCAGCAAACTTTTTGCCTTAATGGTAGACTTGTAAGCACCATTGAGAGTGCATTTTTGGTACTCATGATGACCTGTAAGTTCTCTTAGTTCTATATCAATTGATACTTCATGGTTTGGTTCTTTTTCAGTCTCTATTGGGTGATGTGTAATGTGAATGCTTCCTTCAATCTTGGTTTCTTCTTAGAGCTAGTATCACATGCCTTAATGATTGACATAATCTTTATTCCCTTGAATGCCATGACATAATCTCTACTGCCTTGATTGGTGTTTCACACTTGCAAAAATTTGTATTGACTAGCATGAACACTGTTTATATCTCAGTTTATACATGGATCACTTGCATTACTTGCATGTATCACTTTTCAAAGTGCAAAAATATCTATTGACTGTTTATAACTGTATATGTGATGGGGACATCTCTCCAGGATTGCGATTCTACACCAGAAGGCGTCGTCGCACTCTTTCCGTCTGGTTTGATTAGGGCTGGAGAATTCAAGCTACATTAGGCTGTTCATTTTAATTCTTTTTTTTTATTGTAATTTTTATATATTTATTTGGTAGTTTCTTTTAATCCCATATCGGTTATAATGAGATATTTTCATTAATGTAGGTCTATTTATGGTCAAGACTGGTAATGTTATTAGCAGTTTTTGAATAAATTAAAATTGCTTTTGAAGCTTTGTAGCCTGTGTGCTTTGGTGAGAAATCCTAGGAGAGAATCCCGCCCTGTTCCCATCATATTGGTATCAGAGCTTAAATTCTTGAATTCTTCCAAAACACAAATCCCGAAAGTTTTCTACCCTAATATTAAACCCTACTATTCTCGCTTCTTCTCACAAAAAAAAAAGTAATTGTGCATGCGTACTCATAGTGGTAAAGTCTACGACCCTGTAGAACCCAATACAAACATGGATCTCAATGCTTCTTCGTCTGGTATCACCTCACTATCAGATTATATTACTCTTGAAATTCTCAAAACTCTTGAGAAATTTAAGGCCCAAATGAACACCTTAGATCAGAGAATAGATAGGTTGGAAGTGCAACGTCATGATGGAGCTCGTAATGAAGAGCGTCAACTCAATAATCGTCGAGAGAAGAGAATAAAAAAGAATTACAATCGATACGATGAGAATGAACGGTATTTAAAGAACATCAAAGTGGACGTTTCGAACTTTGATGGTCGCTTAGACCCACAATATTGCCTTGATTGGGTAATGAGTATAGAGCGTTATTTCAAGTGGTATGAGATATCCAAGAGCGGCGAGTCTGTTTCGCTGCCATGACACTGGTGGACAAGCGGGACAATATTGGTCAAATGTTGAAAGACTGATAGCACTAAGGAGGCAAGAACCGATCCGGATTTGGGATGAGATGAAGGCCAAGTTAAGTCAGAAGTACCTCCTAATTACTTTTAAGATTAACTATTAGACAAATGGAGTAGGCTGACACAGGAAACGCACTCTGCTACTGAATACATTGAGAAATTTGATGAGTTTTTGACCCAGTGCAGCGAGTTTGTCGATGAATCTCCAACGGTAACCCTCTCTAGGTCTAGGTCTGACCTTTGTGATGATCTCTACAGAGAACTCTTTGCAAGAGGTGTTAGTGATTTAGAACACGCCTATCAGATAGTTCGAGACATAGATGCGTCTCGAGTATCTTATTATCAATGAGGTTAAGATTACGAGAGCCAAGGAACTAGAGCCATCTATGAATAGTCCCAGCTCAAACCCAATCCTAGCAGTTCGGTCGCAACGGGAGATCTTAAGGGTAAAGGCCTAGTCAAAAGCGTGCCCCGAACTAACCCCCGTACTCAATGCTTTAAATGTCAAGGTTATGGGTATGTAGAAAAATTCTGCCCAAGTAAATCCAGAACCCTCTTTCTGGATGATCAATCAGACGAGGTGCAGGACGAATCTCAAAAGGACATTGTTTTTATAGGGAATGCGAGCAGTATTTCTGAGGATGACTTGGAACACGAGGAAGTTCTTAGTACTAACAGGCATGTTGCTATCGTTCGATGTACTCTCGCTCAACCAAGATATGGTTGACTAGTGAAGAACCTCGATCTTCCACACATGGATAAAGATTGGTGAAAAAATTATAAAATCATTGTCGATAGCGAAAGTTGTATAAATGTTGTGTCATTAGTTTGATTTCAAAAATAAGATTGAAGACGGTCTCTCACCCTAACTCGTACAAAGTTACCTGGATTAACGCAGCATCAATGGAGGTGAACGAACGATTTCTTGTACTTGTGCAATTTGCCACCTATAAGGACAAAAATTAGTGTGATGTAATAACTATGGATGCAGGAAATGTGATTCTTGGCTGGTTGGTTATTTGATATGGATGTAACTTTGTAGGGAAAGTCCAACACTTGTACTTCAACTATGAAGGGCAACGGATCAAACTAATTCCAAGTCAACACAGATCCAACTAAGAGAAAAAGCTAGTGGACACGAGAAAAGAGAAGAACCTCAACTTAATCAGCCCTAAATAAATTAAAAAAGAAGTAATTAGTGGGGCACAAGTCATTGTTTTGGTTACTCGTGAAGTAGCAAAAGAATCTCATGAGACGATTCTTCCTGAAGTGGCCCCTATTATCATGAAGTTTGCTGATGTGTTTCCTAACGATCTCCATGATCAACTGCCACCGATGCGGAATATTCAACATGCAATTAATTTAGTTTCGGGAGCTACTCTACCCAACTTGTCGCATTATCGTATGAACCCGATGGAACATGCCGAATTATAAAGGCAAGTTGAAGAGTTATTGAGCAGAGAATTCATACGAGAGAGTTTGAGCCCATGCGCGATTTCCGCACTGTTAACACTGAAAGAAGATGGAACATGGCGTATGTATGTGGATAGCCATGCTATCAATAAAATAACGGTAAAATATCATTTTCTAGTTTTCAGGTTGGATGATATGCTTGACATGATGACCGGTGCTACTATCTTTTCAAAAATAGATTTGAAGAGCGGTTACCACAAATTCGAATTCAATCGGGAGATGAATGAAAACATCCTTTAAAACGAAGAATGGGCTATATGAGTGGATGGACATGCCATTCGGTTGTCTAATGCTCCAAACACTTATGAGAATGATAACACAAGTATTGTGACCCTTTATCGAAAAGTTCATAGTCGTATATTTTAATGACATCCTAATTTATAGCAAATCAATGGAGCAACATTTGGACCACCTCACGCAGGTCAGTGTAGTTTTGAGGAAGGAGAGTTTATATGCCAACCCTAAGAAATGTACCTTTCTACAGACCAAGTCATTTTCTTAAGGAGTGGTTGTTTCTTCACGAGGTGTCTCTGCAGATCCTGATCGTAGAATGGCCAGAACCTCGCAATATTCGAGAAGTGAGGAGTTTTCATGGGTTAGCCACTTTCTACAGACGTTTTATTCAAAACTTTAGTATCGTCATGGCCCTGATTATCGATTGTTTGAAAAGGGAGAAATTCGAATGGACTAAAACTGCTGCCAAGGCGTTTTGGGAAATCAAAGAGAGAATGATTGAAGCTCCTGTTATGAGGCTTCTAGATTTTACGAAAGTTTTTGAAATTACTTATGATGCCTCAGGCGTTGGGATAGGTGGTGTTTTGAGTCAGGAAAAGCATCCCGTTACCTATTTTAGCGAAAAGTTAAATGATGTTAAGCAACGGTACTCCACCTACGATAAGGAGTTCTATGCGGTAGTGCAAACTCTGCGTTACTGGCATCACTACTTATTATCGCAAGAATTCGTTATTTATTCAGACCATGAAGCTCTTAAATATCTCAACTCCTAAAAGAAGTTGTATTCGAGGCATAGTAGGTGGGTAGAATTCCTTCAAGATTACACCTACGTCCTCAAGCATAGGGCCGAGGTGGAAAATAGGGTCGCTGATGCTCTTAGCCGTCATCGCGCCTTACTTTTGTCATGAGTACGAAAGTGATTGGTTTCGAGAAGATTAAAGACAGCTATGAGTCATGTCCTGATTTTGGAAATATATACACTGTCTTCAGGGATAGTTTGACTCATGAGATTGATGATTTTTTCTACAAGACGGATATTTGTTTCGCTCTCATCTGTTATGTATCTCTCTCACCTCATTGAGAGAATTTCTGGTAGGGGAATTACACGCTGGGGGACTTGCTGGACACTTCGGGAGAAATAAAACAATTGAAGCTATAAAACATCATTTTTATTGATAGCTTAAAAAGAGATGTTGCAAGGCTTGTTGGTCAATATCGTATATGTCAACTCGCCAAGCAACGGAAACAAAACACTGATCTTTATGCTCTCCTACTAGTTCCAAACTGTCCTTGGTAAGATGTCAGTATGGATTTCGTACTGGGTTTACAAAAAACAGTAAGAAAGCATGATTTCTACTTGTGGTTGTAGATCATTTTTCCAAGATGGCTCACTTTTTGCCATGTTTCAAAACGTCGGATGCATCTCGGATTGCTACGATCTATTTTGATGAAGTTGTTAGGCTACATGGGCTACCCAAAACATTGTCTCAGACAAGAATGTTAAATTCACGAGTTACTTTTGGAAAACCTTGTGGCATAAATGGAAACTAAACTTCAGTTTCTACTGCCTTTCACCCACAAACTGATGGACAAACTGAAGTAGTCAATAGAAGTCTTGATAATCTGTTACGATGTTTAGTGGGTGAAAATCTTATAGCATGGGACTTGTGTTACCTACTACTGAGTTTGCATATAACAGTTCTGTTAATAGAACCATAGGGATGAGGCCATTTGAGGTAGGGCATGGTTATCAACCTAGACAACCTATAGACATAATTCCCATGGCACCTATCATACTAGAATGTCTGAGTCAGCTGCATCATTTGCATCGCACATTCATGACTTACAAAAGGAAATCAGCAATCAAATTTAGAAAAATAATGTAAACTATAAAGCTAATGCAGATTTGCACAGGAAAACATATGAGTTTAACGTAGGAGACTACGTGATGGTTCGGATTCGACCGGAACGGTATCCTCCTGGTACCATGAAGAAATTACATGCACGTAGTGTGGGACCATTCAAAATTTTGAAGAAAATTAATTCAAATGCATATGTAGTAGATCTCCCACTGGATTTTGGCATTAGTCCCTCTTTTAATATTGAAGATCTGATTGCTTATAAAAGGCCAAATTTTTCTCCTGATAATCCTTTATTGGATGAGCTTTCCCATGAGCTAATTTCTGAGAGACACCCTTATTACCTCCTCTTCCCCAAATACATCTCACCCATATGGCAGAACAAATTTCACAAATTGATAAAATTATTGATGATCAGATTGTCTCTACTAGAGATGGTGGTTATCACGGATTTTTGGTTCGTTAGAAAGGACTACCTGATTCTGATAACACTTGGATTAATCGAGAGGAATTCCAACAGTTGAACCTGATCGTCTGGAGTATTATGAGAGCCGAGAAGGTTCACATTCGACAGAGTCGAGTTTTCCCTAACCCGGGAAAATGATGGGGACATCTCTCCAGGATTGCGATTCTACACCAGGAGGCGTCGTCTCACTCTTTCAGTTTGGTTTGATTAGGGATGGAGAATTTAAGCTACATTAGGTTGTTCATTTTAATTTTTTCCCTTTTATTGTAATTTTTATTTATTTATTTGGTAGTTTCTTTTAGTCCCATATCGGTTGTAATGGGATATTTCCATTGATGTAGGCCTATTTAAGGTCAAAACTGGTATTGTTATTGGCAGTTTTGAAATGAATTAAAATTGTTTTGAAGTTTTACAGCCTGTGTGCTTTGGATGAGAAACCTTAGGGAGAAAATCCAGCCCGGTTCCCATAAATATGTTATCTGTATCACTTGCAAACAATCAATTCCATGTATAAACTATTTATATATCAGTTTACTTTAGCTTGTACCAGTAGACTTGTTTATATCCATATTGGTCATATATCACTTAGACATTGTGGGTGATAACAAGGAAAAGAGGGGAGAATAGGGATGAGAATGCACCTCAAAATGCAGCTCCCCACTCATGTTATAAAGGTTGAGCTGGCAATATTTGGTATTCCTGCCTGAGCTTGATTTTCCTGTTCCTATTCAACGTGTATCAGGTAACAATCCTGCACAGGAGTTGTTGTCCCCTTGTTGTGCATGTATCACTTGCAATCATTAAAAATCTATGTTGACCACATTTAATCTTTATATGTTATTTCTTAATTTGCCTAATATTTTATACTTCTACCGGTCATTGTTTTACTCTCTTTTCAAAATGTTTATATCTCACATTACTTCAGATTGTATTGTTTGGAATTGTTGTTGAGACTTGCAAAATTTTCTTTTTGATTGCATGTATGAACTGATTATGTCTTAGTTTATACATGTATAATTGCATCACTTGCGTATATTACCTGCATGTGTCACTTTTCAAAGTGCAAAAATATATATTGACTGTTTATATCTGTATATGTTATGTTTATCACTTGCAATCAATCACTTGCATGAATAAACTGTTTATATCATGGATTACTTTACTTTGTATCAGTGGACTTGTTTATATCTCTATTGGTCATGTATCACTGATGTACCTCTCCCATGTATCACCTCTCCCCTGAAGTTGAACAACTGTGATGAAGGCCAATGAGGAGTTAATTTTTTAATTGTGGGTGAGAAAAAACATAAGAGATATAAAAAGGGAATGAGGAGGCATGAAAATGCAGCTCTCCCTTATGATGTTAATGGCAAATTTCTGAGTCACTATTTGCTAATTCCCTCTTCTAATATCTGAGTGTTCACATAATAGTGACATCTGTATCTCTACTTTGTAAGCATTTATTTATTTATTTTTGTAACAGAAATTTGTACAGAGTCTTTTGGAAAATTTTGTACAAGAATCTGTAAGCATTCAAGGTGGGTATTCATTGTTTTAAAGGGTTTTTTGTATGAGATATATTTTGTATTGAGCAGATTTGGGCAGATATGAATTCAGTTGAGAATTTGGATTTCTAGGTCTTGCAGTTATATTTGTGTTGAGCAGATATGCGTTTGTGGCTCACACACATGAACCGAAGCCATTCCGCTCCCTCATCCTCTCTTCCTCTCTCTTCCATTATCCAATCAGGCCCCAGGCCTTTTGTGGAGGGAATCTGCTGACGCGTCAACCATTTATACTAATTCTAAAATGTATATTTTGTGCCTTTCCACTGCCTCCAGAAGTAGAGGCAGTCACAATTGCTTGATTGTCTACTCACTCCAGTCGCCGTATAAGATTGAAAGTTGGCGCAGTTCTCAGTGTGAGATGTGCTAATTTTTACTTTTATGAGAGTTAATATGAACTCCCAATTTCTGGAGTAGATTTTTGGATGATCCAATCAACTGGCTACTGGGTTCTGCGCTACATGCGTCCTGTTTTATCTGACTGCAAGAATTTTCCTGCATCCGTGAAGGTCCGGCCTCCTATTCTGGAACTTGAGCAGCGCGAGCTCTGAAAGTGGATTCTGGACGAGAAGAGGAAAGCAGAATCCCAGAAGTTCTGCTGATAAAAGGAAGACTGATGAGGAGAGAGCTCTTCTGAAACAAGTCATTCGAGCAGAGTCCATTCCAAGCTTGTAATATAGCTTGTTTTCTGATATTTTTTTTGAATCTTTGTTCTTGGATTTTGTTCAGGTGGGGGGTCTGTATGTGAACAGACAATGTGGTTGTTTGGATTAGCGAGATCTTTTGTCTTGTATCGATGAGGCTATCCCCAGCGCATGGGGTTAAACCTTTAAAAAAAAAAAAAAAAAAAAAATCCAAAATTTGTGTTCAAAATCACGCATGTTGGCTGTTATGGTTCAAATTTTTCAATGGCCAAAATGTTCCAACGGTCAAAATTTAAATCCAATGGTCCAGATCTCTCAACGGTTCAAATTTAAATCCGATGGTTCAAATTTAAATCCAACAGTCAAAATTAAAAAAAATAACCATTTTACCTAAGATGCAACCTCAGAACCCTATAAAAACGCATCCCCTTGATCATTTCATTTGTTTTTTTTTTTTTGGTCAAGATGACTGAAAAAAAAGAGGGTTGAATTGGAGAGCCAAAGAAGATGAAGCTTTATGTAGTGCTTGGGTATCCATCTTCAAAAAGATGGTAGTGTTGGCATTAATCAACCAAGTGTGTGCCAAAAAGTATTTTGAAATCCATCCGATGCCGATGAGAGTCGCACACCTGCAGCCCTAACATCTCGATTCAAAACCATCAACCAACAATGTGCTTTAGGATCAGTTTGAATTAGAGAAGGAAAAATATAAGGGAGGAGGGCGATTATGAAAAAGGATCCTTGAAAAATGACAAGCAAGATGAAATCCTTGAAAAAATACGCGGAAAATGCAAGTGGATCTCAAGCGGAAAATGCAAGTTGAGGGGACCTCCGGATATTATCATCACAAGTTGGGCCCGGAAAATATTTTTCACCAATATATGCATACGTTGAAAATCGGATTCATGAAAAATGAGAATGTTACATTTCGTGTACCAAATGCAAACTAATAGGGCTTGAATCCGATATTGACAGAACTTACTGCATGAGTGTGGTAAAATCAAATCCTGAGACGATCTCGCGCATATATGCCTGCTGAAAACAAAGAGAGTCACTAGCAGATGAGCCTGCTGTAGTGAATGTGTACATGTTAGCATATGCAAGCTTGACTCAACTCATTAGCACTTGCAGTTCAAGTGTGTGTGTGTGTGTGTGTGTGTGTGTGTGTGTGTGTGGGAGAGAGAGAGAGAGAGAGAGAGAGAGAGAGAGAGAAGACGGGTGTTCAGATCATGGCTCTTGGAACCAAGAGACACTGAAGGATGTCCCAATAATGAAGAGGGTATATACGATACAATACACAAATACATCCAAGAATCAGTTGCTTTCAGCACAGGCAGGCAATATATGCAGCCAAAATTATCAGATCATGGCTCTTGGAGCTAAGAGACACTCCTCCTCCTCCTCCTCCTCTCTCCCTCTCTCTCTCTCTCTCTCTCTCTCTCTCTCACACACACACACACACACACACACACACACACACACACACACACACACAATCTCCATGAGTGATTTGCGCCAGCGGAACGTATCATCTCTTGAAATCATATAACAAAATTGAAAAAGAAGAAGTTTTTTTTTGATCAATATATATATATGCAAAAGGATAAGGAGCTACAATATAATTACAATATAGAAGCAATAGGCAAACCTCACAAAAACATACTCAAGTATTATTAATTAACTTCTCAAAAGAAAAAACACTCTTAAGTATACTTACAACACAAAAAGCATAGAGAATGGTTCAGTTTTGAATAATCTGTTAGATATGTTAGTATTTTGAGAGTATTTCAAAACTAAGCCAAGTTCTTTTAGTCCCACATTAGATAGGAAAAGAACTCTTTAGTGTTTATATATGGAGTCTCTTTCATGATGGGTGTGTGGTCTAGAAACCAGGGGGTGCTCGCGCACACACAAGCCCATTGAGGCCCCGTGAAGGGAATTGGGTTACCAGATCCAGAAAACCTTAATGCGCATGTGCGCCCGCATCACACGCGCAGAGGGTGCAAATCCAGGTTTCAGAGCCTCGCGGGTGTGCCCGAATAAGCTAAGTTTTGCCAATTTTATTTTTAGATTTAAAATTAAAATAAAATATTTTCAAATCCTGTCATAATATTTGGGTCAGAAATAGCTGTTGAGATTCGCATCTTTCCATGTCCTGTCCTGTCATTGCAGTGACACTTTCCAAGGCTTTCTCTGCACAAGGAAAGATTGGGTCTCTGTCCAAAGATTATTTTCTCTTTCCAAAGATTTTCTAATGATGATAAACTCTCTTTATAAAGGATCTATTCCCTGCTCTCAAAAACGAAACTCAACCATCTTCCTCTTCCTCTGAAATTTTCTTAGACTCTTCAGTTCTTCCCTGCATCTCTGGAGGAAACAAAACCGAGCTGTTCGGGAGCCTGTGCATTGCGAATACACGCTTACAGGGCAGCGATCGTTGAATCCTGGAGGGTAGGCCGCGTCATCAACCTGCTGCACCGAGATACTCTCTCAGAGGGGCGCGATCTACTCTTAAGGACAGTGCTCCGCATGCCTCGATCAAAATAGAGAAGTCCTTCCTTCTTGAAAGTTTAATTTAAATAGCTTAGCAGTATTTCATATATTATTTTACAATAATCTTAAGAGTAGATATGGATACTGCTATGGTTGCTGCTACTAATGTTAAGTCTCTGCCTGACATATCTAGGATTGAACCATTTAATGGAACTCACTATAAAAGATGGCAAGAAAAGGTTATATCCACACTTGATGTAACTGGTTATGCCTTTACTATAACTGATCCTAAACCAGAGAAAGAAAAAGAATTGCAAAACTGGGAAAAGGCCAACAAATCTGTAAACACATCATTCTCAGCACACTTAGTAATGCACTGTTTGATGTTTACTGCCCTTATAAAATTGCTACTGAAATATGGGAAAGTCTTAATAAGAAATACATTCTTGAAGATGCTGGAACTCAAAAATTTGCTATTAGAAATTTTCTGAATTTTGTCATGTCTGATGAAAAAGATATTTCTCATCAAATTCATGAATACCATGTTCTAATTGATGATCTTAAAAATGAAAATATCACCCTACCCGAAGCCTTTGTTGCTGGAGCCCTAATTGAAAAACTACCCGACTCATGAAAAGATTACAAGAAAGAACTGAAGCATAAAAGAAAACAAATAAACTTTGAAGATGTAATAATTCATATTAGAATTGAAGAGAAAATAGAGAGAAAAAAACTGAAAGGGCCAAGGAGTTTACTTCCAAGGCAAATCTAATTGAAAGCAAGCCTTCTAAACCAAAGAAACACTTTCATATGCCAAACTTCAAACCAAATCAGAACCCTAAGATGAAAAGAAACCCTAACTCTACTTCAAGAAGAAAGGAAACTGTTTTGTGTGTGGCAAACCCGGACACTACTCAGCACAGTGTAGGTTCCGGAAGACTGGTGAGGCTCCATCCAAACCACAAGCTAGCCTGGTTGAGAGTGACATTATTACTGCTGTAATCTCTGAAGTTAACATGGTTGCACATAATAAGAATTGGGTGATTGATTCTGGGGCAACCCGACATATATGTGCCGACAGAGGAGCTTTCTCTTCTTACTTCTCTGTTGATGATGATGTGAACAAGTGTTCATGGGCGATTCGAGGCCCTCATCCGTTGTGGATAAGGGAAAGGTGCTTCTCAAGCTCACTTTAGGGAAGATCCTTTCTCTTACAGATGTGCTTCATGTTCCTGAGATTCGTTGGAACCTCATTTCTGTTTCCCTTCTTGGAAAAGTTAGAGTTAAGGTCTGCTTTGAATCTGATAAAATTGTAATGACTAGGAATGGACAATTTGTTGTAAAGGGTACTGTAGTCAAGGTTTATTTATGCTGAATGTACTTGAAATCATGAATGAAAATGCATCTACTTCTTCTTCTTACATGATTGACTCTTGTGATCTTTGGCATGGTAGGTTAGGACATGTTGGTTTTTCTTACATTAAGAAAATGAAAGATATAGGTCTCTTGCATAATGTAACTATATCTGATCATGACAAATGTGAAATATGTGTTGAATCTAAATCCACTAAGAAATCATACAAAAGTGTACAAAGAGAATCTGAATTGCTTGAGCTTATTCATAGTGATCTTGGTGACTTTAAAAATAACTTAACTAGAGGTGGTAAAAGATTCTATATCACCTTCATTGATGACTGTTCTAGATATACAGTAGTCTATCTATTAAGATCCAAAGATGAAGCCTTTGAAATGTTTCTGAAATATAAAGCAGAGGTTGAAAATCAACTAAATAAGAAAATAAAGAGATTGAGATCGGATAGAGGTGGTGAATATGAACTTAAACAATTTAATAAATTTTGTGAACAACATGGCATAATTCATGAGACTACCTCCATATTCACCTAAATCTAATGGTGTTGCTGAAAGGAAAAATAGAACACTCAAAAATATGATGAATGCTATGCTTATAAGTTCTGGTGCACCTCTGAATCTGTAGGGGAGGCTATACTCTCTGCTTGTCATATTCAAAATAGAATACCCTATAAGAAAACCGGTATAACTCCATATGAAATCTGGAAAGGACATGCACCAAACTTAAACTATCTAAAAGTGTGGGGTGCCTAACTAAAGTTCTTCTACCTGAACCCAAAAGAAAGAAATTAGGACCCAAAACCTTTGACTGCATGTTTATTGGTTATGCCCATCATAGTACTTCATATAGATTTCCTGTGACTAGAAGTGATAATAATGTTATGGAGATTAACACTATTGTTGAAACTAAAAATGCAGAATTCTTTGAGCATGTTTTTCCTTGAAAACTCATGTTGATAAACTTTCTCATGCTTTATCATCTAGTCATACACAAGAATCTGATGATAATGAACAGATTGAACTAAGGAGAAGTAAAAGAGTTAGAAAAGAAACTGACTTTGGTAAAAATTCTATACATTTCTTATTGGTGATGACCCTCTAACTTATAAAGAGGCTGTCTCTTCTCCGGATGCTCCATTCTGGAAAGAGGCTATTAATAATGAATTAGAATCCATATTATCAAATCACACTTGAAAACTCGTTGATTTACCACCAGGTGCAAAACCAATTGTTGCAAATGGATATTTAAAAGAAAATTGAAACCTGATGGGTCTTTGGATAAATTTAAAGTTAGATTGGCTGCTAAAGGATACACTCAAAAGAAAGACTTTGATTATTTTGACACATTTGCTCCTGTGATTAGAATTGCATCTATTAGAGTGTTGTTTGCTCTAGCATCTATTCATAAGATTGTGATACGTCAAATGGATGTTAAAACTGCATTCTTAAATGGAGAACTAGAAGAAGAAATATATATGGACCAGCCTGAAGGTTGTGTGACAACTGAAAATGAACATAAAGTCTGCAAACTTGTAAAATCTTTATATGGTTTAAAACAAGCACCCAAATAATGGCATGATAAATTTGATAGTGTTCTTATTTCCAATGGTTATCAGATTAATGATGCTGATAAATGTATCTATACTAAATTTGAGGATAATGTTAGTGTTATCATATGTTTATATATGATGATATGCTTATATTTGGTACAAACTTAGAAATTGTAAATGACACCAAATCATCTTTGTCCTCTAACTTTGATATGAAAGACATGGGTGAAGTTGATGTGATCCTAGGAATTAAAATAACTAGAGATTCTGATCATATCATGCTTTCACAAGGACACTATATAGAAAGAATGTTGAAGAGATTTGGTCATTTTGACTGCACTCCTATTTTCACACCTTATGATGGTAGCATTCATTTAAGAAAGAATAAAGAAAAAGTGTGTCACAATCTGAGTAAATCATTGGTAGTTTAATGCACTTGATGAATTACACACGACCTGACATTGCTTATGTCGTGGGACGACTTAGTCATTACACTCACTGTCCTAATAAGGACCATTGCATAGCATTATATCAAGTGCTAAAATATCTAAAAGGAACTATTAATTATAGTTTGACATATTGTGGCTTTCCTTATGTTTTAGAGGGATACTCAGATGCTAACTGGATCTCTGATTCTGATGAGTTAAAGTCTACAAGTGGATATGTGATTACACTTGGTGGGGGTGCGATGTCTTGGAAATCATCCAAGCAAACCATCACAACTCGCTCCACTATGGAGTCTGAGTTTGTTGCCTTAGAGAAGGCAGGTACTGAAGCTGAGTGGCTCAGGAATCTTTTGATTGATATGCCAATTTGGAAGAGATCAGCTCCGTCTGTATCTATTCATTGTGATAACCAAGCTACTATTGTTAGAGCTAAGAATAAAATATACAATGGAAAGAGTAGGCATATTCGCTTAAGACATAAAATTGTAAAGCAGCTGCTGGATGATGGGATCATATCTCTTGACTATGTGAAGTCAGAGCTTAATATAAGTGATCCATTTACCAAACCACTAGGGAGAAAACTAGTGGAGAATACATCGAGGGGAATGGAACTCATGTCTATAACAAAGAGTCAAAAATGATAGTAACCCAACCTATGTGATGATGAACTCATGAAGTAGCTTCATATGGGTAATAACAAATCATTTGTTAACTTGGAGATGCACTATCATTATTTTATTATTGAGAAGTCCCTTCCTATGATGTAGATGTGCAAATTGTAATGTGTAAAGGATGAGCATTAGCTCTTAATGGATTACCATAACCCTTATTGGGTGGTGTGTTTAATTGCAATGCACACTTGATGGATCCACCTATATGAGTGTGGAAGTGGGGCCGCTTCCTATGAGAATATAGACATATTCTCTAGAGCGCTCATGAATATCCAGGTAGGGCGCATGGCCAGTTCGCGCCAACCCGTTTTGAACAGCTCGGTTCTATGAATGATATGTGGATTGTAGGTCAATGATCCATAATTAGGAAGATTGGTTTATAGAAACTTTATGTTTCACCAACTTCCTGTGAGACACACCTACATATCCTAGGTAGTGGTTCATACACCAAAAGTCACCATTATTGATGCATTGAGTTCTTATGTTTCCTTCTTCTCTCTCGTTCCTATTATCCTTCCTTTTAATTTTGAAATAGTGGGGGATTGTTAGTATTTTGAGAGTATTTTAAAATTAAGCCAAGTTCTTTTAGTCCCACATTAGATAGGAAAAGAACTCTTTAGTGTTTATATATGGAGTCCCTTTCATGATGGGTTGTGTGGGCTAGAAACCAGGGGGTGCTCGCGCGCACACAAGCCCATTGAGGCCCAGTGAAGGGAATTGGGTTACCGGATCTAGAAAACTTTAATGCGCATGTGCGCCCGCATCGTACGCGCAGGGGGGTGCAAATCCGAGTTTTAGAGCCTCGCGGATGTGCCCGAATAGGCTAAGTTTTGCCAATTTTATTTTTGGATTTAAAATTAAAATAAAATCTTTTCAAATCCTGTCATAATATTTGGGTCAGAAATAGTTGTTGAGATTCGCATCTTTCCATGTCCTGTCCTGTCATTGCAGTGACACTTTCCAAGACTTTCTCTGCACAAGGAAAGATTGGTTCTCTGTCCAAGGATTATTTTCTCTTCCCAAAGATTTTCTAATGATGATAAACTCTCTTTATAAAGGATCTATTCCCTGCTCTCAAAAACAGAACTCAACCATCTTCCTCTTCCTCTGAAATTTTCTTAAACTCTTCAGTTCTTCCCTGCATCTCTGAAGGAAACAAAACCGAGCTATTCCAGGACCTGTGCATTGCGAGTACACGCTTGCAGGGCCAGCGATCGTTGAATCCTGGAGGGTAGGCCGCCATCAACCTACTGCACCGTGATACTCTCTCAGAGGGGCGCGATTTACTCTAAGGACAGTGCGGAGCACGCCTCGATCAAAATAGAGAAGTTCCTTCCTTCTTGAAAGTTTAATTTAAATAGCTTAGCAGTATTTCGTATATCATTTTACAACAAGATATAGTAAGTAATTTAAGTTTTAGTAGCATTTGAAGTCAGTAAATTTGACCTTGTATTATAACGAGATGATTTCTCATAATTCTACGTAATTTGTATATTGTAGTTCTTCCTGTAATCAATAAAAATGTAGTCTTTAGAGTCGATAAAGATTTTGTTTTGTAGACAAAAATGGCACATAACTAATTTTGATATATGAGATTGATTTTCTGAGAGAAGCAATCAAATTTAGCTCATGGTTGCCACTAAAAAAGACCAGAAGAAACAACCTTTTGGACTCAATAAACATCTGGGCACAATTCATAAAATTTGTCTGAAGGAATAATCACAAGCATAATCATTACCAATGTATTGCCTTATCTATGAACTAGACATCATTTCAGTACCACCCATTGCAACAGTAGAATTATATTTAGAAAAGAAGGACAAAAAAAAAGTTTTTTTTTTTTTTTAACTGTGAATGTAACTACTGCAGTGGTGGAAAAAAAGATTTGAGAAAGTAGCCAAGTCTTTTGAGTGTTTTCTGTCCCTTTACCTGCTAAAAGCATTGATTTCTTTTTGGAGAGATGGTGAAGAGAGAAAGAGATGCCTGCATGCAAAAACAATCGCCACCTCCAAACATCTTTAAATTCTTGCAATAATTCATTGAGGATTTTGTAGATAGAGGGCCCTTCTGGCTTCTTGGGATGTTTTGGATTTTGTTACCAAATTTATTTATTTCCCCCCTTCAACCAACCTTTTTTATGCTATGTGCTGTCTCTCTCAACTTGTAGGCAGTCATGTGATTGCTATTCTTGCTCTTTTGTTACACATAATTTTCCCTAATCCTTGGCCATTCTTTGTGTTACCCCCTTGCATTCTCATTGATATACATGGCCTCAGTTTATTGGTTTTCTATTTACTTGCAACAAAGCTCTGACTCCTATCCCTATCTCTATAGTTGTTTGTGGCTCCCTCCCTCTGTTTCTCTCTCTACCTATCTCTCTTCATGATCATCTCCATGAAGGAAAATCAGAACCATTGTTTATCCAATGATACTTCATCACTCTCATGCATGATTCGGCTTAATCCTCCGCAAGATCAAGGAAAAATTCATGGAGAATACCATCATCAACCACAACAAGAGGTATGGAGGAGTGCATATCAAATTTTGTGATCAAGTGAAGGAAAAAAGAGAAGTATAACAATCTTGTGTTATCTTGCAGACAGGATCAATCAACCAACCTGCACTAGACAAGCTAATGCTAGCTGCAATCAGCACATTGGCAAGGAACAAGCGCAGGGGTCGCCCAAGTGGATGTCCTCGAAGATGCGGCTGATGAGGAAGATGCTGGGACTACTGATCAAATTCATCTTCACAAACAAAGAAGAAGTCAGTCTCTTCAAGATCAAGCAAGCAGTAGCAATTCACCCAGTGATATCATTAGAGTCTGCTCTAACTGCAAGACTACAAAGACCCCTCTATGGAGAAGTGGCCCTCAAGGCCCAAAGGTAAGAAAAAATAGATCGAATCAGAATCTATTTTGAGAGAATATAGACTCGGAGAGTATTGTTTCAATTTCTTGGCAATTCATGGTGCAGTCTCTTTGTAACGCTTGCGGGATAAGGCAGATGAAGGCGAGGCGTGCAATGAGAGCAGCAGCAGCAGCTGCTGCAGGACTCAGCAGCGGGTTCGTCCCTGCAGCCACAAACTGCAAGACAGTACAGCAGGAGGAGAGGATCAGATCAGATGCGGACCGCACCATTCCTTTCAAGAAGAGGTTCAAGATTGTGGCCTCGGCTTCTGCTCAGAAGAAGCTCAGGTTCGACGAGGTCACAGTGAGCCTGAGCAACAAGCCACCCTTCATCAAACATTCCCACAGGAAGAGAAGGATGCTGCTATCTTGCTAATGGCTCTATCATGTGGCCTCATACATGGTTGATGATGAGTTATCGTTTAGTTCGCTGTTTTTGCCATTTTTTTTGTGAGAAAGTAATCTGAAGTAAAACATTCTGAGATCATCTTTTTGTGAGTTTGTTGCTTCAATAAATCATATGCGCAACTGAGTTTCCTGTCATATTAATCTTTGTTAATTAGTATAAAGTAATAATTAATAAGAGAAGGATCTGTTTTTTTTTCTTTTCTTTTCTTTTTGTTTGTTCACTTCTTTTGATCTTGGTATGTAATGTCGATAGCTTTTGTTAGTATATTTTCAGTTCAAGATAAGAAACAATAAGCATGTCACTAACCAAATGACTTAGATAAATTGCAGGATAATGAGCTATTTAAGATTTCTCATCCAATATGAGACTGGATTTGTAATGAGAATGACATCGAAAGTAGAAGCTAGATATTGTTGATCCATATTTGGATGCATGGAAGCTGAGACTGATGATAAGGATCTCTGCACTGTGTACTGACTTGAGAAGTACCCAACTGCTATATGAGGAGGAGATAGTAACAAAATGAGATATTTCAGCATTATCTGCTAAGTTTTCAGGATGATACATGCACTTGAGAAGTCGAAATACTGACATCTGGACGTTAGAAGGCCACGATTGAATTGTGTGGTCAGAGTTGAAGATAATGTTTTCAAGAAGCCACAAGATAAATCTATGGAAGAGTTTTCCAATTTTACAAAAGATGCCAACATGCAAGATATTGTGGTGAGCAGGGCTTCATACGAAATGAATCAGTTTAGATAGATGTTGAACTTAATGTTTGGCGGAAGAAATTCGTGTAAAGTTTTCTTGAATCAATAAAAAATTATAACGGATCAATACACCGATTACAAAAGAGGGAAGATATTCAAGCTCAGATCTCATGTAGTGAATCTTGTTTTCAGTTGACCGGGTGAACGTCACGACCTCTTGGGAATTTTCTTTTAAATGGTGGATGAAGTAACACATCTTCTATCCAACAAAAATCTCAAAGAGACTTTAGTTAAGAACAAACTTGAGCTCAACAAGTTATTTAGAAGAGTTTTTCTCCTTTGTATTTCTCAGTTGAAGATTCTGGTCTTTCTAAGGCTTACAACCAAAATTCTTTTGACCAAAAATTCGGACCCAATTAAAAAAAATCCCTCCCTTGCTCAATAACGAACTGAGCTATTTATAGGGCTCTCAGGGGGTAAAACTATCCCCTAAAAATACTCCATAATGAGGGTTAACTCCCTCATTACGTGGGCAGTAATTGACCCAGTAATGAGGGCGGTTATAACAGAGACGTAGGGTTCCTCTGTAGTTGAAACGCGGGCTTTAGGCCTCGCGTTTAACCATTGAGATAATGCTTGAGCTTCACATTTGGTTGAAATGTGAGCCTCAAGTTCTGCGTCAAGAGACCGCAGTGATGTCTAGTCGCGGGCTTCAGGCTCTCCGTCTTGATATTGTACTGATGTAAGGACGCGGGCTTCGAATCGCGTCTTGGCTATTACAGAGCAGCTGGGACGCGGATTTCAATCCTCGTGTCTTGGTACTGTACTGATGTTGAGGCGCGGGCTCCATGCTCTGCGCCTTGGCATTATACAAGTGGTTATAATTAGCCTTACGTCTGGAGTATAAATTTTGTTTTCTGATGCTTTGTCATTAGTGATTTTTAGACCGTCTACGGAACCCCCTCCAAAGTTTTTGATATTCCGCGGTTGACTGGGACGGATTTCGAAATATTAATCATTTGAGATGTCCTGAGTTTGATCCTGTCTGGAATGTGGTCTTTGTGAGTGTACTATAAAACCCTTTGAAGCCACTAGAGATGATCCTAGTGAGTGTCTAGATACGCAGTCCAGACCTCCTCAGTGCTCTGAGCTGGTTGTTGGTGTACTGTTGAACCAGGGGCAAACAATCGTCTGCTTGTGTCAGTGCTGTTGAACTGATTACAGAAGCGAAGACTGAATGCAAGTCTTGTAGACGCAGAGATTATGTCATTTCAGAGACATAGTCCTCATTCGAAGTGGGGACACATCTATTACTTTACTGAAGAATTGCGGCCTCTGAAGGGACGCAGCTTTGAAGTGAAGACGCAGCTCTACTCTGTTGACTAGACGCAGCTTTGGTCTTGCTGAAGAGACGCGACCTTTGGAGGGACGCGACTTTGTTAAACGCAAGTCCCGCGTTCTAGGCACGTTGTCACGTGTCTGGCGGAGTTGAAGGGACGTCTTTCCCTTAACGCGCGAAATTCGCGTCCATTTAAGACGCATGCCACGCGTCGGGCGAGGATTAGATTTCGAGACACGCGTCGCGTATCTCTGCGGATCACTGTGCCTATAAAAGACAACAGTCTTCAAGAGTCATCATTAGACTCTTTTCTTTTTCGCTGAGCTTTGTATCAAGGGTTAAGAAAAGCTTAAAGATTTTTCTATTTTCATCATCTTTAACACCGATTTCACGGTCGAAATGGCACTGAAGATCAAGCCTGCTGCTCGTCCTCGAACGCTATCGTTCCAGAGATTCAAATGGGTGGTTCTTCCACGCAGGAGGCCCCCCTGTAGGCTGTCTAAAAAATCACCAAGACAAGCCACCAAAACGCAGAGATCCAAGACCCAGACGCAAGGCTAAATGTGACAATCAAGACGCGAAAGTCCAAACCCGCGTCTCAGCATTAAGGCACGCGGGCCCGACACCCGCATCTCAGCCTCAAGACGCGAGAGTCCGAACCCGCGTCTCAGAACCAAGACGCGTAGGGTCCAAACCCGCGTCTCAACCTCAAGGCGCTAGGGTCCAAACCCGCGTCTCAACCTCAAGGCGCTAGGGTCCAGACCCGCGTCTCGGTTACAACCACCCCGATTATGGCGCCGCTCACCGCCCATGTAGCGGGAAAGTTGGCCCTCATCGTGGAACACTTTTAGGGGGCACGATCACCCCCTAAACCTCTATAAATAGCCCCGTCACTATGAAGAGAGGGAGAACTTTTTTTTGGGGGAGAGGACTTTTTTTTGGGGCAATCAGCATCAAGGTCAAACTTCTGGCAATCGGCAACAAGAGGGAGACACAGAGAGAAAAGAAGCAGATCAACTCTTCAGTAGGTCGCTGCGTACGAGCTAGCTTTCGCCTACCTTCTCTTCGAGAGTTTTGGTAGACAGAGCTGAGTTACTCTTTCTACCGGCCAAAGAGGAGATCCCAGAAGGACGGTCATCTGGTCAACGGAGAACAAGATTCACTCTCCACCGCCACACGAAGAACCCAGCATTAAACAAAGGAGGAATTCAAGACTCAATATTCTCCCTCCCTTGTAACCAGAAGATTAGTCTGTTGTAATTTTTCATCTGATTCAAGGGAATTTTACACCTCCTTCTTTTCCGTGTCATACAAGAGATGGCGACTCCGCTGGGGACTACTTTCGTCACTGACGAACAGATCGTGGCGCAGGATGACATCCTCCGTAAGGGGAAGATGGTCGAATCACTCGTCGTCGAGTTCGACCAGGCGAAATATGAAGAGTTTCTCTCTTCTGGCTCCAAGAGCCCAAAGACCCGCGTCTGTCGCAGGGTCTCGACGGGGAATGGCCCGAAGCCCGACCTGAAGCTCTCTTAGGCGCCGCTGCTGCTGCCCACCGTGCCCAGCAAAGTTTACGCGTCAACGCCTCTCAGAAGGCCCGCGTGATCCCAAGCACAGTTGCTGTTGCGACCAACTCCGGCGCACAGAAAACCCGCGTCAACGTCTCTCAGGAGACCCGCGTGGTTAAACTCCCTGATGTTCAACATCAGGATGTTGTTGGTTTCTCTCCGCCTCCTCGACGCAACTGGAATGCTGAGCGTCGACAGAGGAGACGTGCGCGTCAACTGCAAGTTGGAACCGTTGGTTGTCCAACTGAGGCTAGACGCGACGTACAATCTCGCGCCTACCCGCGTCACGTCCAGTACGTGAAATCCGCGTTTGGCGGCCCAAGCGCGTAACTCCTCAAGTTGAGTCCCCTGAAGACCAGCTTACCAAACGCCAAAGCGAAGCTTCTGCGTCTCGTCTAACGCAAGAAGCACGCGCCCAGAGACGAGGCGCCCTGCAGCCCACTCTCTCTCACGCGTCTCAGCCCGGACGCACCAGGCAGCAACGCGATACTCGCGTCTCACCTCAACAGAGACGCCAGACGCGCGTTCCACAGTCACGACGCGGAAACCGCGTCCCTGAAGTCTGCGTCCATTCGGCACAGCACATGGATGCCTCCTGTCTTCGACACTGTGAGGCTAGTCTCTTTGATCCCTCTTTCATGGATTTGAGGGATTATCTGACAAAGAAAAGAAGTGCCCACCAGGTCACTTCATCTTGCTGCTGCCAACGGCTTATCTCCATGTTTGCGGAGTGCCGTTGCGGGTCGAGTGTGCACCAGCAGTCCTTAGTTAGGCAGCTGACCTCGATTCCCCCGTCAGCCAAAAGAAGGCGCTCCCATAGAAGGAGAGTCTTCTCTGACGTTGAATACCCGGAGCTTACTGCGAACATGACAAGCAGGAGCAAGGGGAAACAACTTGCAGTCAGCTCAGACGAGTCCGAGTCTGACTCTGAACCGGAAGGGGTGTATCAACACACTCGCACCCGGACGGGGGCCATTCCCCCAATTGACTATAATGCCTTAGCCCACGGCGTTAGAGTGAATGAGTCTCATTCCGCCGTAGCGGAATCAAGGGCTTCGAACTCTTCCGTCGAGAAGGAGACCTCAGCCTACATGACAGACACTCCTGAGGAGATGACAAGACGTATAGAGCAGGTCCAGAAAGCACAAATGGACATGATTATTTCTCAACAGGCATCTATCGACTCCATCAAGCAGGCGCTTGCGCAGTTGCTTGAAGACAGGAGGAAATCTCCTCCTAGGAGGTCAAAGGGCAAAGGGAGAAAGGGAGAGAACTCATCTTCTGAACCTTCTGAGGAGACGCGGCGATCTACGTCCGGCTCGTCCAAGTCCTCGTCGCAAGCGAAGGGCGACCGAGACCCAGGGAAGGCTCATGCTAAAAGGATGAGTCAATTGGAGGAACGCCTCAATGCCCTTGCCAGTCGCAAAGACCTCCAAGAAGCTGGAGTGGTCCGGCCTTATCCAGCTGAGTGGGATCTAGTCCCGTACCCTCCTAAGTTCAAGGCTCCAACCCTCCAAGCCTTCGATGGGAAGGGGTCCCCTAATCAGCACATCTACTACTTCAAATCCCAAAACGGGAATGTAGTAGATAATGACGCCATCCTGGCGCGACTATTCATCGGCACCCTGAAAGGGTTGGCCTTTGAGTGGTTCATGAAACTCCCGGAAGGTTCTATCAAGAACTGGGGCGACTTGGAGAAGCTGTTCCTAACACGCTTCTTTGAAGATGATTCCGAGGTCACAATGCCCACCCTGTTAGCTACGAGACAGCGAAAGGGAGAGTCCGTCAAATCTTTCGTGAAAAGATTTCGGAACGTGGCACTCCGGTGTCCAAGCGGTATGACCCAGGCCACCCTGGTGGAAACATGCCGCCACAACCTCCAAACCTCACTCCTTGCTCAAATAGGAGTTGCTGAAAGTCGCACCTGGAAACAATTAGTCCAACAAGGTGAACAGGCTGAGGAGATTGTTGCCCGCGTCAGGGCAGAAGAAGGCAAGCCTAGGCCGGAAAGGTCAACTAGGCGAGCGCCAGACACCTCCCTCCAGACGAAGCGGAAGGATAATTTGGCGACGGAGACCAAATCTCCCACCAAACCTCAACCAGCCAAGGCGAGTGGCTCTTCAAGCCAACCCCGCGCCAACAAGCAGTATTCCTTCAAGGAGGAACATGTTGATTCGCTCTTCAAGCTACTCAACAAGAGCAACCGACTGAAGCTCCCTGAAATTAGGCGCCCGGAGGAAGTCGGCAAGACCGACAATCCCAACTACTGCATGTACCACAGGATGTTGGGACATCCCACCAAAAGCTGCTACGTCTTCAAGGACATTCTTCAGGCTCTAATTGACGCGGAGGTGTTAAAGCTCCGACCAGAGCAGAAGAAGGTGACGGCCAATGTGACGTCGGTTCTCCAGTTCGGGAGACAACCTCCAACGCCTGCGGGGGTAGCTCCTATTCCAAGAGGAGAACTAAGAGTGGTCAACACAGACCCTCACCAGCAGCAGGAGAAGGGCTTGGTACCCGTCCCTACGCCTCAAGGGGAAATTATGTGGGTCCACCCTGACCTAGTGGACAGCCAGCAGTGGACTACTGTAACCAACAGGAAGTCCAAAGGCAAGGCAAAAGCTTCTTCCTGCCATGTGGTATGTGCTTCCTCCCGAGAAGCAGAGGATGATGTTCCCTCATTGACTGATTCAGAAGAGGAAACAATAGTCTTGGCCGCAGAGCCCAACCAACCAATGACGGGGACTCGTTCAGGACAGCCCTACTTGAAGCAGTACGGCGAAATGGCAGCAAACCCTCCACAACCGGCTGCAAAGCCAACTAGGCCCTCCACGAAGCCACCAGTGGAGAAACAAAAAGAGACTCGATTCTCTCGAGCTCTTCAAAAGGGTATAGCGGAAGGATCCACAACGCCTTACCGCTTTGATGTCTTGGCTCAATTGGCCAACATCCCGGCGCGGATCACCCTGTATGAGCTTCTAAGACTATCAAAGTCGACCAGGGAGGCTCTACAAGAAGCGCTGGCAAACGCTGAGGTCTTTATGACCCAGGTGCCAAAGAAGGAAGATGTAGAGAATTGTCTCCACACCTCCCAGAATGCTCCCTGCATTATCTTCACGGCAGATGATATGCAGGTTAAAGGGAAGCATGATCGGCCCCTGTACTTCACAGGTTATATCAGATCATCTGAAGTGAACCGCATTCAGGTAGATCCAGGGTCCGCACTGAGCATCATGCCCCGCCGAGTCATGCAACACCTCGGCATCCCTACTCACCGTCTGAGCCCTACACAGACGACCATCTACGGGTTCAATGCCAATGGCACCCGTCCGATGGGGAAGATCAAGCTCAAGTGCCAGATTGGGAGCCTCAAGTCGGAGGTGACGTGCTACGTTATCGACGCCGACACTTCCTACAATCTGCTGCTGGGACGACCATGGATTCACCGCAACTCCATCGTTCCCTCCACTCTTCACCAAGTCATGAAATACATTGACGCGAGTGGGAAAGTGCAAACGTTGGTTGCCGAAAGGTATCCGTTTAAGGGGGTCGAAAATTATTTCACGGACTCCCTCCTATATCAGGATCCGGTGGATGAAACCCCGCAACTGGAAGTGCCAGACTCTGGTAATGAGGCTGACACTGAGCCCGAGCAAGAAGAGTGCTTGTGGAAGTTGGAACCACTTGTAAAGAGCACGAATAAGCTCGATGTTGATAATACCACCGACGATGCAGGCGGCTGGTATATTAATGAGAATTTAGACTTTGAGTATTTTTCTGCGTGTGCATCCGATTCAATACCGTCGGATACTAGTACCGACATAGACGATGACATCTGGTCGGCAATGGATGCTTTGACATCATTGCATGTACCAGTAAAATCATCTTTCGGGACATACCAGGATAATGGAGATGCGCAGGAATCTATATTCATGGTCCCGACAAGACGAAAAGGCCAAAAACCAATTCTTTTTGGGCGAATCTCGTCTGAACCAACTCCCCGCGAAGAATCGGAAAGCGAGGAGGAATCCCCTCAGCTCGACCATTATGAATCGAAAGCGCTCAGAATGATGAAGCAAATGGGGTACGATCTAACCAACAAGCCCGGGTTGAACTTCGGCAAAGGAAGGAGAACCCTGCTTCGATCGTTTGTGCCGAAAGGGAAGGCCCCTGATTATTATCATCGGACGCGCAGGGGGTTGGGCTATGTATCAACTCCAATCCCATCAGCCTCCGGTTCTCAAGAATCGTCGAACAACGATCACTCTTCAGACACATCATCTTGGGGGTCAGATGTCAGTGTCGGCAACATCTTCAAGAAACTTTCAGTGAACATGGTTTCGACAAGCCGCCTGGAAGATGGAAATGAAGAAATGATCCAATCTGATACAGATCCATGGATCAAACATTTAAATGCTCTTTGGGATACCCGCTTTGAACAGCGTGAGCCACCCACAGAAGACAAGGTTGTTCAGATCAATCTAGGAGATGAGGCTAACCCTAAGCCCATCTTCATAAGTGACGGCCTGTCACCATCGGAGAAGAAGGATCTAATATCTCTTGTACAAGAGTATATAGACGTCTTCGCCTGGAATTATGAGGACATGCCAGGACTTGATCCTCAAGTGGCCATGCACCGCCTCAACATCAATCCGGACGTAAAGCCTGTCAAACAACAGCAGCGACGGTTTCGCCCAGAAATAATGGAGGCAATTCAATCAGAAGTCAGAAAACTTATTGATTCTGGCTTCATCAGGGAAGAACAGCATCCCGATTGGGTAGCCAACATCGTCCCCGTCTCCAAAAAGAACGGAAAAATCCGGATCTGCATCGACTTCCGCGATCTAAACGAGGCCTGCCCCAAAGACGAATTCCCATTGCCAATCACAGATGTTATGATTGACAATACTTGTAGATTCGAACGAATGTCCTTCATGGACGGATTCTCAGGATACAATCAAATCAAAATGTATCCTGATGATGAAAAGCATACCTCCTTCAGGACTCCTCTAGGGGTATATTGCTATACTGTCATGCCTTTTGGACTGAAGAATGCGGGGGCAACCTACCAAAGGGCCATGAACGCCATTTTCCATCAGCAAATACGCAAAACGGTGGAATGTTATGTCGATGACATTGCGGTGAAAAGTCGTATTAAAGGAGATCACATAGCTGATCTGAAAGTGGTCTTCGACATCATGCGGGCTCATCAAATGAAGATGAACCCCGCCAAGTCCTTCCTGGGGGTAGCCAGTGGCAAATTCCTAGGATTTGTTATGACTTCCACAGGAATCCATTTGGATCCGGAGAAAGTCCGCGCTATCCAAGAGATGCAACCCCCGAGAAACCTCAAGGAACTCAGGGGTTTACAGGGTCGATTGGCGTACATCCGCAGGTTCATCTCAAACCTCTCCGGAAGATGCCAACCCTTCGCTAAGCTGATGAAGAAGGGTGTCTCGTTCATTTGGGACGATGCTTGCCAACAAGCGTTTGAGAAAATCAAACAATACCTCACCCAACCACCAGTCCTTGCAGCCCCGGTGTCCGGAAAGCTTTCCTTGTGTACGTCCGGGCAATGGACCATTCTTTGGGAGCTCTACTAGCTCAGAATGATGATGAAGGACGAGAACAGGCAATCTACTATCTGAGTAGAACAATGATCGGAGCCGAACATCGGTACAACCCGATCGAGAAGGAATGTTTGGCACTAGTGTTCGCCATTCAGAAAATGCGACACTATCTGGTAGGCCAGACTATAAATGTCATATCAAAAGTCAACCCTCTGAGGTTACTTATGACTAAACCTTCATCGCTAAATGGCCGACTGGCAAAGTGGGCCATATTGCTATCCCAGTATGATATGCACTTTCTGCCGCAGAAAGCCATAAAGGGACAAGCGGTCGCAGACTTCCTAGCTGAACACCCAGATCCGAGGGCAGCCAAAGTCTACGAGGATCTCCCAGACGAAGTGGCCGAAGTCTACCTGACTCAGACATCGTTCGAAAGTCAAGTGTGGCAACTCTTCTTCGACGGTGCATCAAGGACAAGCCCCAAGGGACACGTAGTGGCAGGGGTAGGAGTAGTACTTGTCTCCCTACAAAATTATGTGATCCCCCGAGCTGTCTCATTAACAGAGCCTTGTTCCAACAATATGGCGGAGTACAATGCTCTATTAATCGGGATGCAATTCGCCGATGAGATTGGCGTTAAAAATCTCGAGGCATACGACGACTCCAAGCTCATCGTCAGCCAAGTTCGCGGGGAGTACGAAGTCAGACATGAAGACTTGGTACCCTATTACAATGCAACTATCCGCATGGCCGAGGGATTTAAAAGCTTCTATATCGACCATGTACCACGCAGGCAAAATGCGCACGCAGATGCACTCGCATCCCTGGCTGCCTCCTTAGCTCTTCCAGCTGGAGCAATGGAGAAGATATTCGTCTACAGCCACGACTTGTATTGCCCGAGAAATGCTCTCGAGGATTATCAGGAGTCAACGGGAGGTCTTCACCGCGAAGAAGCACTTGAAGCGTCAACCGGCCCAGAGCTTAAAGACTGGCGATTCCCCTACATCGACTATGTCTTGTACGGCATCCTGCCTGAGGACGCCAAAGAAGCGGCTGCCATTCGAAGGAAAGCCCCTAAGTTTTACTATAATGCGATTACACGAACATTGTATCGTCGGTCGCATGACGGGATCTTACTCAGGTGCCTCTCACCAAAGAGGCCCGGGAGATATTGAAAGAGGCCCACGACGGTACGTGCGGAGCCCATCAACCTGGCCCAAAACTGGCACATCGACTCCAAAGATTGGGTTACTATTGGCCCAAGATGGTTGCCGACGCCGTCGCCTATGCCAAAAGATGTCACGCTTGCCAAATACATGGAGATTTTATCCATCAAGCACCAGGGTACCTCCACTCTACGACCTCTACATGGCCATTTGAGATGTGGGGGATGGATGTGGTTGGTCCTATCAGCCCACCATCATCAAAGGGACATCGGTTCATTCTAGCAATAACCGATTACTTCTCCAAATGGGCCGAAGCCATTCCTTTGAAGGAGGTCAAGTCGTCCAACGTGATCAAGTTCGTAAAACATCACGTTATTTACCGTTTCGGTGTACCTCGGCGGATTGTCCATGACAATGGACCCCAGTTCATCAGCCAGGCATTCCAGGGATTCTGCGCTAAGTTCAGAATCCAGAGTGTGTCTTCAACGGCATATTATCCTGCCGCTAACGACCTCGCAGAAGCTTTCAACAAGACCATTGGTAAGCTTCTCAAAAAGTTCGTCTCGAAAAGTCAACGGGACTGGGACGACAAACTAGGTGAATGCTTATGGGCCTATCGCACAACAGTACGAACCCCGACAAAGGCCACGCCGTTTTCCTTGGTATACGGATGTGAAGCCGTGCTTCCCCTGGAAATCCAAATTCCATCTCTACGCGTCGCCTTGACAGCGGAGATGACGACAGAGGAGAAGCATCGACAGCGACTCCAGGAACTGGAGGCCTTAGACGACAAGCGTCTGCAAGCCCAACAGCAAATCGAGCTCTACCAAGCTCGAATCACCAGAGCTTTCAACAAGAAAGTTAAAGTACGAACTTTCAAGAAAGGCGATCTTGTCTTAGCCGTCAGAAGACCCATGGTGATGACGCACAAGACGAAAGAAAAATTCCAACCCAAATGGGAAGGACCATTTGTGGTAGAGTCAGTCTACTCAAATGGGTCGTATCGCCTCATAACTTCAAATGGCGATACACTTATGATGCCAATCAATGGCAGATTCCTGAAGGAATACTATGCTTAGATGGTATTCTTCTGCTGATCAAGTTAAAAGTACACCTCTGATCAAAACAAGAAGAGCTTCTTCATTGATA
The DNA here is from genome assembly GCA_038442645.1 of Agave tequilana. Taxonomy (NCBI): domain Eukaryota; kingdom Viridiplantae; phylum Streptophyta; class Magnoliopsida; order Asparagales; family Asparagaceae; genus Agave; species Agave tequilana. The sequence goes on from JAVJIF010034715.1 coordinate 33,184, forward strand.
TCCAACGCCTCCGACGGCTAAGGATAGAAGAAAATGTTGGCTTTTAAGCCCAACATAAGTCTTCGACAACTCATCATGCTGAGGGGAATAGCATGGCTAGCCCAACTCAAACGGTAGTTGGTAAAGCACCTCAAACCCGTTGACAGCTGAGGATTTACTAAAAATCCTAAGGGACACGTTCCGGTTGATCCGACGCCTCCGACGGCTAAGGATAGAGGAAAATGTTGGCCTTTAAGCCCAACATAAGTTTTCGACAACTTATCATGCTGAGGGGAATAGCATGGCTAGCCCAACTCAAACGGTAGTTGGTAAAGGCACCTCAAATCCGTTGATAGCTGAGGGTTTGCTAAAAATCCTAAGTGGACTTGGCTCCACCCCTTCCTCCAAAATCCCCTACCAATTCTCATCCACAGAATGGTAGGTCTACAAAATACAACCATTACTAAGTTAACACTATACCTCTGGTAATGGAAACTTTTCAATATTCCTTGTCGAGTACAAATTTTGCTTGTCAACTCTACACGGAGTACCAAATTTTCAAATTTGCCAAGTTAACACTACACCTCTGGCACTTCAAACTCTCACTTGTCAATTCTCACCAATAGAATGACAGGTCCTCAAATTGCTCTTATCATGAGTCAATCTTTGTCAAGTTAATACTACACCTCTGACGAAATTACTGTTAAAGTTTAACACCACACCTCTAAACAGTAATCAGGTTTCTGTCAGGTTTAATATTACACCTCTGACAGTCACTTTTCTTCAGACTTCCATATCGAAGCTGAAATGGATGATGCTAAGTTAACATTACACCTCTAGCATCAAGTCATTGCTAAGTTAAACAATACACCTATGGCCATGACTTTCCCTCGGACTTCCTTATACAAGCCGAGATGACCAATGCCAAGTTCAACATTACACCTCTAGCATTACCCTCACTGTCAAGTTAAACATCACACCTATGACAGTGACACTTCTGAGTTAAGTTAATATCACACCTCTGACTCACATCCTTGTCAAGTTAACATTACACTTCTGACAAGACTACTTTCAACCCGTTAAGTTAATATCACACCTCTGACGGTAACAAACTTTCCTAGATTCCCCACGAGTCTAGTCCCACTTGTTATTCTCTTCAGCAGAATAACAAGTCCACCTAAAAAACATTGTTAGGTTAATACTACACCATCAACAGTGTTTCCCTCAAATCCCCAGTCGAGCCCAATCAAGTTAATCCCAAACACTTGATAAAAGTTCACCCTCCCTGGGGGTACCAATTCTACTTGTCGCTTTCTCTTATAAAGTGGCAGGACCACTAAAAATTATTTCATCTTTGTCAAGTTAATATTACACCTCTGACAGTACTTTGAGAGTTCCTGAAATAGAATCTTTCCCTCCAAAGTTTGACTTGTTGAGATTATCATCATAATTTTGACAAAGTCAGACAAAGAAAGAGGCAAAAAGAAAAGTGTCGCTTTTATTTATTTCCAAACATATGAAAGTGATACAAAACGCTCTCTTATACAATAAGATGGAGTGTTACAGTAAAAACGCTCTCTTATACAATAAGATTGAGTGTTACAATTAAGGAGTACAAAGAAGTCCCTCTCTCTCCCTTAGAGGTTACACTCACTCCTTATAAGCCGCGTCTGATTCCAAGTGCGCGATGTTTTGTGGCTACAATAGAAGCTGGTTACACCACGAAGTATGATGTAAACATCGAAAGCGCTCTAGCTGACTAAGCTAAGAGCAATGGTGTTCTTGAGGTCTGGTGGCAGCAGAAAGTCCTGCAACCCTTCGTTCAGGAGCGTCCCTTTCCCTAGCAGGCCATCCAACGGACATAGACTGTCCTTGATGTGACTTCTGGAGTGGGAGAGGAAGAGGATCTTGTCCGCCACCACAACCGCCGGAGCCCTCATCGCCGCCATGCATAGCCTGACCATCTCTTGCCAGCAGGCATGAATGGCGAAGCAGATCAGAAGAGACCTTGGCGAGGGTTAGGTCCTCGTCAGAGATGTAATATACTCTCTTATAGGTGACGAGGACCATAATATACTCTCTCATAGGTGAACATCGAACAAGTTCGCCGGCCAAAGCATCCTTCCAGGGGCCCAGCAAACCAGCAAGCCTACCTGCAAGAAATGAAACAAAAGGAATCAGAACAATCTGCAACTTAGTATGCTTCAACAGAGAAAAACTAAGCCGCAAATGCGGACTGCAGACGCGGGAATGATCCACGCAGTCAGCCAAGCAGACGCGGGAATGACCCACGCAGTGAGCCAAACTGCTGCGCCAGCAGAGACAAACGCGAATCAAAACGCGGTCTCGTTCTGCGCCCAAGTCGAAAGCACAAACGCCGAAAAGGCACAGACGCCGAAAGTTGCCATATCCTTGTTGAGTGAACAAGAGTTGCAAGGCTCGGGTCTGAAACCTTTTTGGAATTCGTTCAAAGCAGTGGCTATAAAACGCGCCAAGACAGTGGCTTAGAAACGCAAGCTTTGTGAACGAAGCCAGCGCCAAGTGCCAAAGACCCCTGCACTCGCGTCCAGAGAAGTTTAATTCTGTGGCGCAAATTCCAGAAGGAATGCACCAACACAGACTTCGTGAAGGGGTCCAGATAATGCCAAGGTACAGGCCGTGGTAGATTAAAATATCATGGCTAATCGGGACGGCGTACCAACAAAGGCTTCTACCAAGAGTCGGGTTCTCCGCGTCCAGACGCGGACGTGCAAGATGATCAGAGAGACACCCTGCCCCGAAGAGACCAAACAGGAGCATACAAGCCCTGGGTCATCTTCATCCACAAAGCCATCCTCATCCATGGAGACAACACTCTGAAGAAGATGAAGGTTCTCAGAGCGCTCGCTCTCAAAAAGAAAACAGTCCAAAGATTAGATTGAAGGGAGAGGGTGCGCCCTATTTATAGGCAGCCCCCGATGACTGCAATTAATGATCTCTTAATCTAAACTGCCAGCCTTAATGACCGCACGATTGTCAAGATCCACTAAGGGACTGACGCGTGTAACGCCGCTTCGAAAACCGTCGCAGGCGCCAATCTCCAACCACCCGCATCGGTTCCTCATTAAAGGGAATTGACGCTCAAGACCAATAAGAAGCCGACGCGTGGATAACCGCTTCGGGAAACAGCGGAAAATCTGCATTCCCGATCATCAATAGAGATTTGAAGATCACATCAAATCTTTATGACAGGCTGTATGTAACGCCTGAGAGGTTACACCAAGACGCAGACTGAAGAAAACCGTATCCAAAATTCGCGTCCCCTCCCCAGATTGGATGACGATCACTCGCGTCCTAGAGGAATGTCCGCGTGATGCAAAGTCGCGTCCCCTCAGCAAACGGCGTCCTTTTTAAAGGAGAACACTTAGTCCATTCTGGGATTCATGGAAGATGCACAAGGCTGCGTCCCTCGCGTCTGTTCGATCCGCGTCTTTCCCAGCGAAGCAGATTCGCGTCCCTCCCTACAGACGGATGCCGCGTCTTCTGAACTCATGGCCGCGTCTCCTTATGGATTGACGCTGCGCCTCATCAAAAGAACTTGGTTCTGCCCAAGTTCTTCTGAACTCATGGATTGACGCTGCGCCTCATCAAAAGAACTTGGTTCTGCCCAAGTTCTTCTGAACTCATGGCCGCGTCTCCTTATGGATTGACGCTGCGTCTCATCAAAAGAACTTGGTTCTGCCCAAGTTCTTCTGAACTCATGGCCGCGTCTCCTTATGGATTGACGCTGCGTCTCACCAAAAGAACTTGGTTCTGCCCAAGTTCTTCTGAACTGATACCCGCGTCTCCCTATGAACAGAAGCCGCGAGTCGATGCTGCGTTTCATTGAAAGAACTTAGTCTTACCTAAGTTCAGTATTCACAGCCAGTGATCAAGAAGTTGGATTCATCCACAACTAAGCAAAGAAGATGGAACAAAAAGTGTCCTTTTTATATCAAAAGTGGATACAAACACTCTGATAAATAGAGTGCCCTTTTCTTTAAAAAAAAAAGAGAGAGAAAAAGGAGGCTAAATGTCCTGGTTCGCCAAGGAACGGATTTGCTCCCTGAGATGATGCATCTTGATCTGACGTGCCTTCTCAGCCTCCATCATGGCCTGGACCCGCAGCTCCTCTTCAGATAGGAAGGGTTTTGCAGCCAGCTGCGCTCGCAGAGATTCCACCCTGGAAGAATGTAGAGACAGACTCTCTTCAGCTCGCGCCTTAGCCGCCTGTTGCTCCGCAAGCTCCTCTTTGATGGTGACAAGCTTCTTCTCATTGATCGCAAGCACAGCTTCTGCCTTGGCAATGGTGTCCCGAGCCTTGGCAATGGTGTCCCGAGCACTGATGATGACATGCTCCGTGCTCTGCATGACAATCTCGGATTCCCTTGAATCGTCAGTTAGTTTCTGACATTCAGCCTGGGAATATTCGAGGCTGCGGATCTCTGCATCTATTCGTGCCTCTGCCTCCTGTCGCTCTTGTTCTTGAGCAGCTAAGAGCCGGGTTAGGGTGGCCTGGGCCTCACCAGAAGAGCTGGCATTTTCCAAAGACTTCAGCTCGTGCAGGTCGTCTCCCAGTTGCTCCACCACCCGCAAACACGCTTGGGCAAGTGAGGGGCCTCCGGTTAATTCGACGTTCTCGGCCAGATTTCTGAGAAGCGTCTGGGCAAAATTGAAGGAGCTGCTTCCACGTAAGATGAGATCAATACATGATCCCATCGAAGCAAAGAATTGTTGCACCATCTGGCGTGCCAGTTCCCCCATATCGTCACCACCTAGGAAGCTTCCTGACCCCTTTTCTGTCACGGGATAAGGCGGATCTTCTCGCACAAGAGTTGTGCTGACCACCGATACGGCTAGAGCAGAAGTAGCTTCGGGTGCTTCCGGAGGTGTTATCTCGGCAGGAACCTCCACAGCTAATGACGGAGTAGCAAGCTCAACCTCCTCAGAAGCTTCAGCCGAGACCTGGGCTGTGTGGCCTCTTGAAAGGGTACCGACCGCTGCACTCTCTACCTGAACCCCCTTAGTTCCCTCTGCAAATTATTGCGACATTAGCCACAAAGGAGAAAAGCAAAACATTTAAAATATCAGAACTTCCTTACCATCTGGGAGGCCCGGAGATGCCAGATCCTTGGGCAAATCTTGCGGAGTGGAAGTCTCCCTGGCTTCAATGGTAACCCCTTCATCCTGCAGAGTGGGTTCTTCCCCGACCTTAGGGGTTGCTTCCTTTTCCGGCAAAGTGGAAGCCTCCTCGGCATTAGTAGTTGCCCCTGCTGGAGTTATCTCGGCAACTAAAGCCGTAACCCCTTCTGGCTGGGTCAACTCTTGTACCATCTCCTCGATCTGCGAGGAGGATGCGGCTTCGACGTTCTCAGCCAATCCTGCAACATAAAAGGGAGAATGTTAAGGTCTCTTCTTCAAAATTAAAAGGGAAAGCAGGTCAAAAGGTGAAAAGAGTACCTCCAACGGGAATAATCGCCAGCTGTGATACCGTTGACGGCTCACCCCCATATATTTCTTCCTCTGAAATATGGGAGAACTTACTCGGATCAGGAGGAGCGGGTTCATCACCGTAGTCAACATCGTCTTCAAAATCGCTTTCCCCTGAGAGTGAGGAAGACGATAGCGCCTCGCGCGAAACCTCTGCAGCTGGAGCCTTGTCACCAATTACCCCAGTAGTAGGACTGGGGTCAACTGCCCGAGGACTGAAAATGAAGACACAAGGCGACCCAGGTTGTTGTGCCTCATCTCTCCCTTCACGAGCAGGTGAAGACCCGGGTTGAACCGAAACCCCCGGAATATTGACATCTCCTCCGCTCATGATGTCGATCTCAGGCTGCTCATCCTCGTCAACAGTCGTGGCTCTGTCAACGAGCTCCCCTTCCTCCACAGACCTACGGTCTTTGCTGCTCGACCTAGGGGGGCGGATTAAATGATCATCCTCTTCAGCTATATCTTCTTCCCTCAGTGGCTCAACGACAGCAGGGATGTCTTCGAGTCGAGAGACTTCGGTCGTCAAGTCTCTCCGAACCTTCTTGGGAGTGGGTTCAGCAGTTGAAGTAGAGCCCTGACGCCGCTTGCTCACCGCCTGTCGAGATTTAGTTGCTTGCGGCTCTGCCCTTGTTGCTCGCGACTCCGCCTTAGTCGCTTGCGGCTCCGCCCTTGGTGGTCGTGGCTCCGTGCCCGTGGCTTCCCTCTCGTTCTTTTCCCGGCCTCCTTCTGAGCCTTCAAGTACTGGTCAATGATTTTCGAGGGTTTACCAGACTCTGACCTTGCTTCGAGACTTGCATTGATGCTCTCAATACACGAAGACGCTGGAAAAAAGTCTGGTGTCTGGATGGCTTGGGTGTACCAAGTGCAGAAGCTGAAGCTCGTACGGCACTTAGGCCCCTCGAGAGGTAGACGGAAAGTTGCTCCCGTCCCTCCAGCCACACTGTAGTACCAGGCCCGAGCACCCTCGAACAGGTTCCCTTCGAAGGCGAGTCTAGCATTGGGGTTCCCGACATAGAGCTGATCATAGCCGAACTGTCGAGCGAAGCGATTCGGCATGTATGGCTCAATGGTGCATGACGTCCCTTGCCGGAAAAGCACATATCCGGGCCGAATATTGAGCAACCACCAGAAGGCTCCCGCGGATAACCTCGAGAAATCATCTGGGCCCGCGGAATCAATAAGTAGATCCCCGAAAGAAGCACCAGGGATCTGGGGGAGGCAACGATTGAGCTGGTAGTTCGCAGGGTCCGAAAGGCACTTCCGGACGTAATATATATAAGAATCACGCCAGCTCGAACCCTCCAACCGCTGCACAAAAGGGACAGAACTCTCCCTCCAACGCACCGCCGTCATCAAGGAAGGGCAATGCATCACGTACCAAGCCATGAGGTACGTGTAAGGCAGCTCGACCCGAGGGTTGGGACGCTTCACCGTCGAATTCCCCTCTGAGTCAACATACGGCTTTCCCTCGGAGTCTGCAGTCCTCGGTGGCTCGCAGAAATTCTTAGCTAGCGCCCGCAGCCCGCTCTGAATACCAGCCGCCACGGCCGGGAGAAGGGCTATGGGGTTGCCATGAGCCAGGAGCACCGCCGGGTACACCACGTCAGCAACAATAACTTCATGTGGCAGCGTGGGCACCACACAACGCTTCAGCCACAGCATTAGAAAGCCCGCCAACAGCGCCCGATCGGAGATAGGGGTCCGGGCTTGATGGTGAAAGCTTTCAAAAACCAAGTCAGGGTCGAAACCGTCCTCGTTCGACTCCGTGGTGTAAAAACTGTCAGGAGCCTGGTCGATCCTGTCTTCAATCTCCCTATCGGAGCTGGGAGCCAATCGGGTTATCAGATGGTCTTTGGTGTTGACGTTGTTGAACAAGTAACTGGCCCAAGACAGTTGCTTGACTCCCTGCGACCGCCATTTGGTTATCTGGCCGCAAATGTGGAAGTGACATAGCACCTCCCAGTAGGTCTCATATATTAGGGGAAACTCCTCCTTCAAATGGTGAAGTTCCACAGTGGTTGGGACATATTCCTCATAGGGAATGTCCCCTGTTGCCAATCCCGAGACTTCATGCAGCTCGTGCAGAGCGAGGCCCATCTCCCCGACCGGAGTGAAGAACGTCCCCGTCAAAGAATTATAACGCTCTAGAACCCCGAAGAAGTTCTGAGAGCTTTGAGGGATTCCCCACTGCACGGCTCTGACTGCCGAGTACAGTCCCACACGCTTTAGCAGATCCCCGAGCTCGGTAAGGACAAAGCTGACCATTCTGCCCCACCAATAATTCTCTGTGGAACGGACCCACCCGGGCGCACGGAACCCAACCGGATAGTCACCCTCCGCTTCCATGAATGCGTTGAGGAAGGTAGTGCCAAGTTGTGGTATCTCCCCAGCCGGAACCTCAGACTTGCGCGACCCAGGGAAAAGGCCGATAACTGACCTGTCATGGCTATCATGACGGTATACTTTATGGGAGCCCAAATCACCGAGAGTAATCTCAGGGACATATCGAGAGAGGTCCCATTCCATCTTCCGAGGGACGGACATGTGCTGGAAATAGGACAGCGGGAACATCCTCTCCATGTTCGGAAGAAAGAATCTTCCACCCCTTATTTGACGGAGCCATTTGTAAGTTCCGTCATACACGCGATAGCCGCCATCGTGGATACGATCTCCGAAGAAGAAGGCAGGCTTCTCCAGCTTGATGCCAGCATCCGTTGTGAATGCTGCATCAGTCATAAGCACCCGAAGAGTCCTCATGTCAACATTCGAGAGTCTCTCCTCACGAGCCTGCGACTTGTCAGCAGTCACAGGAACAGTCCTTTGTAACACAAAGGTCAAGTCCCGGTCAGCACCACCTGCATGTCCAAAGTGGCGCGTCTTGGCAAGTGAAGTAGTGGGGTGTGGCGCTGCAAAAAGAAAAGGACACTTAGTTAGATACTCTATCAAAAGCAAGGAAAAAATGCTAAGGGTTCATAATCCAAACGCAGAAGAGACACTGGACGCAGGAATTATCAAATCCGCGTCCAGACCTGCGAAACCGCGTCCAAACGCAGAAGAGATACTGGACGCAGGAATTATTAAATCCGCGTCCAGACCTGCAGGATCCGCGTCTCCACCACATTCTCCTTGATGTCACTTCTGGGGTGCGAAAAGAAGGGAGTTATCCACCTTAACCCTTCCATCACCATAATCGCCAGAAGTTAAGAAGAGTAACTCCCTTTCTTTCACATCCCCAGATATCTAAGTGCTTGAACTCGGACGCCAGATTCATCAAAATCAGCAGCTGATGAAACAGAACGCAAGGATCAAATCCGCGTTCTGTGAACCAAGTCCGCGTCTGAACTCTTCACAATTAGAAATATTCTAAGTGAAGAATCCAAAAGGCAGGACCTAATGGCACCGGGTCATCAAACCCGCGCCTCGGTTATCAACCCAAAGACTGCGTCTGGGAATCAAACACGATTTAAATTTGTGTGTTCTTAAGGGTTCTTTGAACTTCCTTTAATGGCGAAATTCACGCCTAAAAGGCAGTTACCTTGGACACCTTGGAGAACAATATCCTGCGCAGAGGAGGAGCTGCCCCTCCGGGCCTCGGCGACGGTCGCCTTTGAAGAAGAAGCAGTCGGCTTGGTCTTGGGTGCCATTGCTAATTCGATCCAAGTTTAAACAGATGAACGGAAAAGGGAAATTCTCTTTCTTAATTCTATCAGCGAGTGCGTTCGGAGAAGAAGAGGAATCTTCCCAACTGTGGCCTTTTATAGGCACAAGGATTCGCGAAGATACGCAGCGTATGGCCCGATGAATTCTGCGGCAAATCTCTGTTCGACGCGTGGAACAAAATCACTTTAACGTACAGAGAAGATCATGCGCCACGATTCTGCGGCGAATCTCTGTTCGACGCGTGGAACAAAATCACTTTAACGCACAGAGTAGACCATGCGCCACAACTCGGCAGTGAATCGTCGCTCGACACGTGGCACGGATCATTTAATGCGCCAGGAAATTCGCTCGCCAAAAGACGAAATCCCGTCGGTTCCCCAGGCCAACTGGCAGAGCAATCATGACGTGGCACGGACTCGCACCCGACGGCCATGTCTATTCGATGGATATGCCCTATCAGCATCGCCATAAATGCGCCCAGACAATCGCGTCTATGTTCAAAAGATGCGTCTTTCCGAAATTCGCGTCTTCAGCTGAACATCACGTCTGCCTTATGAAGATCAGTCGCGTTTCCATTGCCAAAAGGTCGCGTCTCACTAAGAAGTCGCGTCTTTAAAGCAGTCTCGTCTCTGCTTTTCAAAAAGGAACCTGCGTTCGGCCTCCTGCTTCTACAAAATCAGTTCAACAGTACACTGACACAAGCAGACGACCAACCACTCCTGACTTAAAGCGCACCCGTGACAGACTTAAAAGCAAACGGGGAGGTTTAGACTGTGTATTTAGACACTCAACATGATCAACTCTGGTGGCTTCAAAGAGTTCAACAGTACACTCACGAAGACCAACTCTAGAATAGATCAAACCTGGAGCATTAATAGTCTAGTCATGAAGGCAAATGCAGCTAGAATCCAAAGTATTTCGAAATCCGTCCCAGTTAACTGCGGAATATCGAAAACTTTGGAGGGGGTTCTGTAGGCTGTCTAAAAAATCACCAAGACAAGCCACCAAAACGCAGAGATCCAAGACCCAGACGCAAGGCTAAATGTGACAATCAAGACGCGAAAGTCCAAACCCGCGTCTCAGCATTAAGGCACGCGGGCCCGACACCCGCATCTCAGCCTCAAGACGCGAGAGTCCGAACCCGCGTCTCAGAACCAAGACGCGTAGGGTCCAAACCCGCGTCTCAACCTCAAGGCGCTAGGGTCCAAACCCGCGTCTCAACCTCAAGGCGCTAGGGTCCAGACCCGCGTCTCGGTTACAACCACCCCGATTATGGCGCCGCTCACCGCCCATGTAGCGGGAAAGTTGGCCCTCATCGTGGAACACTTTTAGGGGGCACGATCACCCCCTAAACCTCTATAAATAGCCCCGTCACTATGAAGAGAGGGAGACTTTTTTTTTGGGGCAATCAGCATCAAGGTCAAACTTCTGGCAATCGGCAACAAGAGGGCGACACAGAGAGAAAAGAAGCAGATCAACTCTTCAGTAAGGTCGCTACGTACGAGCTAGCTTTCGCCTACCTTCTCTTCGAGAGTTTTGGTAGACAGAGCTGAGTTACTCTTTCTACCGGCCAAAGAGGAGATCCCAGAAGGACGGTCATCTGGTCAACGGAGAACAAGATTCACTCTCCACCGCCACATGAAGAACCCAGCATTAAACAAAGGGGGAATTCAAGACTCAATATTCTCCCTCCCTTGTAACCGGAAGATTAGTCTGTTGTAATTTTTCATCTGATTCAAGGGAATTTTACACCTCCTTCTTTTCCGTGTCATACACCCCCTTCAGGTAATAAAAAGGCATTTGAACTGGTTTCCGCCATTGAAGAGACTTAAAGAGTTCTCTTAACTCTTAAGTCTCTTTTGAATGTGAACCGCCAACGCGAGGCTCATGCCCATGTTTGATTTTTAGACGCGGCTCTTGCATTGGTAGGCAAAACGCGTCTTCGAAAACATTCGCGTCTTCACTTCATCAGCTTAAGTCTTTATCTGTCTATTGAATGCGGGCCTCGTTGAACCCTACGTTTTGAACTCAATACTCAGATTTTTTCTAAGTGTGGGAGGTTCAGACGCGGATTTCATGTGATCCTCGCATCTTTAAGGCCAGGCACGGGTTTTACCGAGTCTCGCGTCTGAGTCCAATACTTAGAAAATTTTCTAAGTAATGGATTTTGAAATGTGGGCTTCATGCAAGCCTCGCATTTTTTTTTGTTTAGACGCGGATTTTGCTGATTTTCGTGTCTGGATTCACTCCTACTTTTGAGTTTCAAACACTTAGCCATTTTTCTTTTAGATTTCTGACCAAGTGTCATCCTCATTGCAGTGCGATATTCTTCTGGCCCTTTATCCAAGAAGTGCCACTTTGGGCACGTAGGTAGCGCTGATCGTAATCTGACCTTCGCTCTTCAGAGGACCGCTCCTGTGACTACTCGTAAGTCAAAGGAGCGAAAGGAGAGGATCACCAAGGCCAGTATGTTGACCCTTTAGGAGATTATTTCTCGCGACCAATTTGAGTCAAATTCTCGCACTCTGCTAAGGAAGCCTACTTTCTTCTTTGGTGACTCAATCGAAGAGGATGAGACTGCTCTTTATGATGGGAGTTACAAATAGCTTCGCCAAATTAGATATAGAAAGTTCTTCCTTCCAAACATTGAGAGGACATATCCCCTGGCCTATCTGCAGCACATGTCAGTACGTCGGATAATGGATTGGGACTTGGTCAAGCCCTACTCTGGAGTCTCTTTGAGCAAAATAGGTGCCCATGAAGCCTAAACTGTCGGACATGGGAGCTGTGTGTGTGCTGGGGTTACATCCCGGCTTGGTTAGGACTGAGTACCCAAACGGAGAAATCCCCCAGCTTGGAGCTACCTTCCTGCAACAATTCCTGGAGGTGGGGGGTGACTTCCCTTCCGAATTTCGTGCAACCGGCTGGATTCATTCTACTGGCAAGCATTGGTGGTGTAGAATTGTAGGGTTTGTCTTAGTAGAACTTGGTGACCTTCTGCTACAGGTTGGGCTATACGAGGCCGTTAGAGCTGTTCAATACGGCTTTCCGTAGAGTACGCAATATTTTTATGTTGTCCTAGAGCGTTACAATGCAGAAACTTGCACCTTCTTCACCCTTGGGAGAAATGGGACTCTCCCTTCATGAGATGTATGAAGTCTCGGGGCTAGTTATGAGAAATGCCCCCTATGAAGAATACGTCCCGACCTCTGAGGAGCTTCACCGTTTGAAAAAAAGACCCTCAGATGATAGGAAGTGTTGTGCCACTTCCACATCTGCGGGCAGATATTCTCCTGGGGGAATAGGGGCGTCAAGAAAATGTCCTGGGCGAGCATTTGTTCAACGACATAAATGAAAAAGATAGCCCAGTGACTAGTCTAGCCGCTTGCACTAATGAGGAAATCGCCAGAGGATTAGTGCCTCCACCAGCTCCTACACCGCTGAGTCGGATGAGGAGACTTTCAACGGTTTTTGAAAGTTTTCATCACTAGGCCCGAATTCCCATTTCTGGTCAGGCTCTATTAGCGGGCTTCCTCATGCTATGGCTAAAGCGTTGTGTAGTGCCAACACTACCACATGAAGTAATTGTCGCCGACGTGGTGTACCCCGTGGTCATGCTAGCCCACGAAAAGTCTGTCGCTCTCCTTCCAGCAAGGGTGGCCGGGATACAGAGCGGGCTGCGCGCATTAGTAAAGAGCTTCTACCGAGTAGAGGCCATTGTGGATACAGAGGGGAACCACGTTATGGATTCTAACAGCCGTCCCTTGGTCAAGACTGCCAATGTCAGGGTCGAGCTCCCATATACGTACCTGATGGCCTGGTATGTCATGTACTGCCCTTCATTGATGACGGCAGTATATTTCTCCAAGGGTTTCATCCCTTTTGTGCAGAGGCTGGAGAGGCTGAGTTGGCTGCAATATTATATGTTCTTTATTCGGAAGACGATTCTGAACAGGAACAACTATCAGTTGGATAGGTGCTTCACTGAGATTCATGATGCGTCTTACGGGGACAAATCTGCGAAACCCCGGATGGCTTCACTCATTTATCGTCCGGTGTCTTTTGGTGGCTGATCAATATCCGGCACGGGTATTTGGTGTTTTGGCAGGGGAACTCCTGCACGCTGGAGCCTTATATGCCTTGTCAGTTTGCCCGACAGTTTGGGTATGATCAGCTATACATTGGCAACCCAAATCCACGCCTACGCTTCAGTGGGAACCTATTTGAAAGAGGCCAGGCTTGGTATTACAGCGTAGCGGGGGGAACCGGAGCTATCTTTACCCTTCCTCACAAGACTCCGAACTTTTATGCCAGTTTTAATTTTTGTTTGTAGTACTTCATAGCGAATCAGGTGCCTAGGTTTGGAATAAATCCTTCATGTATCAAGGGCATCAAGTCCACGTACAAAACCAAGTTAGGATCTAAAGGTTGCCGGATGCAAGGGATGGACGAGTTCCAGGCGACAGAGAAGGATGAGGGGGCGAATCTGGGAGGGAGGTCAGCCGGACAAGAACAGCTGTTGAGAGCCAGGGCCTCGGGTAGCAACGACCAGGGAGCAACCCACCAAAAGGAGTCGACGAGCCATGGCTAAGCGTTCTCGTGGCTCTAGTTCCCAAGGTGAGCCCAGCCCGAAGAAAGCCAAGGAAGGGTCTGAGGCTGAGGCTTCAGTGCCCGAAGTAGTCCCTGCTAGTGCTGAGCAGGAGGAGGAAGAGGAAGAAGAGGAGGGAGATGTCCTCACTCTTTGCTCCCGAGGACTGCACAATGGGGGGCCCGTAATTCTAGAGGAGGGAGAGCTCGCGGGTGAGCCTGCCATGGCTGAAGAGGTCGAGCGACCTAAAGTTGACTTGGTGGGGAGGGAGGACGTGGGGAGAGAGTCTCAACTCAGCCTGGATCCTCTTCAGCTCATAAGAGAAGATCGAAGATGCAACAACCTGAGTCCCCCAGCATTTTGATGCCCACCTCCCGGGTTGTTGAGCCCAGCCCCACTACCGGGGTTCTCAATGGTAAAGTCCCACTCACTGAGACTTCTTGGGTCCAACTGTCATCTTCGTCGTCTGAGGAGCATGGATATTATTCTGGCGAGGAGGCCGACTTCGGCGATGAACCCGCTCTTCCTGACACGAGTAAATTCTCGCATATCTCAGAGGAAGAGATATAGAGGTACTTCCCTGCGATGATTTCGCCGATAGCTGGGATTGTCGCTACTGGAGGTATTTCCTTTGTCCTCCTGAACTGGTTCTCTATCAAGCTAGGAACGAGTTCTAACATTTCCTTTTGACTTTCTTCTACAGGGCTAGCTGCCGGTAGTGAAACCTTAACTTCTTCTTATATCGCTGAGATGATCCAGGAACTGGCCCAGCAGGAGGGTCTTGAAGTTCCCGCTACCGGGACGCCTCATGAGGGTGCAACCGCCGAGGTCGGGGAGCCCTCATCCCCAAGTAGCTTATCCAGGGACTTGCCATTTTCAGATCCTCAATTTGGTAAGAGAAAACTAATGTGTTGGATACTCTCCTTTTCATTATTAGCACTGATATTTAATGTTATGGTTTGCAGAGAGCACTAGGGGAGCTCAAGTAGAGGATCCTGCGGCAAGCATTGGCGCAAAAGATAGCACAGCTCAAACATCGGCCGGTGAACCCAGTGCTGTAGAGTTTGATGTTGCTTCTGTTGCTGTGGAAGCTGCGATAGCAACAACCGACGTGTTGGCGATGACCTCAGTATTGGACGAGCCTGCTGTCGGTCTCATCCCTACACAAGTTGAATTGGTTCCCGTCTCTCGTCCTGTCATGGAAAAGGGATCCGGGAGTGCATCAGCAGGGCTGTCTCTAGCCACTGATATCATGGAGGAATTAGCGCATCAAATGGTGTGATAATTCTTTGCCTCCATGAAGTCCTGTATTGAGTTGGTCCTTTCTGGGGGCAGTTTTTTTGAGTTTGCCCGGATGCTTCTTGAGAATCAAATCGAGAACATCCATCATATTGGGAGCCCTTTGCAGGCTATGGCTTATCTGGTGCTAGTCGAACAGCTGGGGAGCAACCTGAAGGAGCTAAATACCCTAGAGAATGCTAGCTCAATGGATGAGGCTCGGTCGATACTGAGTAAGCTCCTCGCCGCTCAGGAACATGAGCGAAAGGACACGGAGGAGCAAATAGCTGAAGAAGCTCGCCATCTCCAGCACTTCCAAGCCGATTACCAAAGACTGGTTGGCGATTCAAAGGAATCCGAAGTCATCATCTAAAGTGTAGAGCAAGTTATCGCCACTGCTCAGATTACTATTGCTAGGGCGCAAGCCTTGATTGAAGTCAACGAGCAGAATCTTACTGCTGCCAGAAAAATGCTAGAAGAGTTGGAGGCTGCCAAGAAGCTGGTCCAAGAAGATCTTGCTGCTCATTCCTCTAGGTTGGAGTCTCTTCAGATACAACTGTCTACGAGGAGATTCTTATCAGAGGAGGAGTTGTGGGTCCAAGCTTTGGCGGCTGAAAGGGCACGTCAGCATGAGATGCAGCGCCTCCGGGAACAAATCCATTCTTTAACGAAGGATTATTAGCCTTCTTCTCCTTTTTGTATTGTCCCATTTTTTTTGTAACACTCCATTTGTCAAATAAGAGTGTTTGTGTTACTTTTATCATTTGTGTCAAACAATAAAAGCTCTCAAATTCTTGTCTCATCTTTATCCTTTCAGACTCTTTGTTGCCTGGATGAACTCAGCTTTCATAATCGCACCCCTTGACTGTTTGTGGAAACGCAGTCCTTAGTCGTTTTGATAGGGCACAGTCATGAATAATAAACTCAGACTGCACTGAGTTCTTGATTGAGACGCAGCTCTCAATTATAGTGGAGACGCGAACATGAGAAATGCAACTTGGTTTTGGCTCGCGCCCATCTCAGCTATTTGGCATAAACGCAGATCTGGCTCAAGAGAGGCATGATTCTGAGACGCGAACTTGCGTTCTTGATAAAGGGGACGAGGCCTTCAGGCTTATGAAAGAACGCGGATTCATGGACGCGGCCTTTGAGTCTGTGCCAGAACGCAAACTTAAGGACGCAGCCCTCAAGTCTTATGAATGAACGCGAACTTCAGGAAATAATTCTGAATTATTATGGAGCGTGGTCCTGGTTTAGTGAGGAGACGCGCTTCTGGGTCACTGAGATGACGCGACTCTTGATCGCTTAAAGAGACGCGGCTGTAGTTCTTTTAAGAAAGGATGCGACTTTACGTCTGTATAAGAACACGAACCTTATTTTCTGTAAATAGACGCAAACTCTAGGACGCAACTTCTAAGGCGTCACATGCAATCCATCTTAAAGATCTTGTTGGATCTTTTAATGCCAAGTCGACATTGACGATTGGGGACTTGTGTCATTTGATGTTTCTCGAAGTGGTAATCCATGTGTCAGCTCCTTATTAGACTTGATGCCCGTGCAGGTATTTAAGGCCGATGGCTTTGAGTTTTATGCCATTAATTACAAGCCTCATGGCTTGCCTATAAATAGGCCTCACCCCCTTAACAGTCCATTATTTAGACTGTTTTCCTTTGAGAGCATATGCTTGAAGGTCTTCGTCTTGATTTGTCTATCTTCCCTTCAAGGAGATGTGTTCCCATGAACAGCAAGAACTCAAAGCTTCCATGCTTTCCTTTGATCTTCTCTGAAGATTATCACTGTCAAGTGATTTCAAGATCAAAAAGCATCGCTCTAAGTGCTTCTATGGTCGCGCCTTGATGAATAAAGTCTAACTTTTAGAAAATTCTTTCCCGGGCAGGAACTATTTGTCGCCACGAAATACTCAGTCCCACTGAGTTTCTGTTTTCCTGTCCATGAAGAAATTCGATCTCTTGATCTTCTCTTGAAATCTGATTGAGGCGCCCGTGTTCGGTAGTCGCGTCTTTCAGATTTCTTGATGAAGCGCGAGCTGACTGACTTTAACCTCTAAGTCACAAGTCCTTTGAGCGCGAATGTGATAAATTCTGTGCTTGGATCTTGAAATGCGAGCTTTATACATAAAGCTCGCATTTGAGGTTCTTGACTTAGAGAATTCTACCTCTTTTGAGACTTAGAGAATTCTACCTCTTTTGAGACCTCTGGACGTGGATGTAGCAACCCCTTTATCTCAAACGTGGGTGTGGCGAACTCTGTGTCTAGGTTACCTCGCGTCTTATATCTTGGACGTAAGTCTATAACCAAACCGTGTTCAGATCTGCACTGGTCAACTCTGTGTCTGAAGTTCATAACTTCAGTCTCGCGTTTGCTCTTCAGATTTTCTGTCATGCCTTAGCAGAATTTTAACCTTTTAATTTTTTGCTTCTTGCAGGTTCTTGCAGCCTCAGTCAATCTTCCACATCTTTGCTGGGCTCATGGGAGAATATTTCGACCGGTCAGCCAGTTCGGTCGGCAAGCACTTGGGAAGTCAAAGCTCTTATCCATGAGCGAGATGAATCCGCGTAGCTACTGATATTTGTCAAGGCCTTATTGGACATGGCGCACCAGCAACGTCCTGAGTTCATCATGGTCACAGTGGGTATAGTGGTGGGTATGGTGCCCTTGCAGGTTACGAGAAAGATAACATCATCAGTAAGGTCTCGGATCCTCCCTTCACCAGTCTTACCCCCAGAAGTGACATCGACAAAAAAGCTATGCTCGTTGGATGACTTTCTGGTGGTGGAGATGCTCATTAAGCGAAAGATTACGGCCTACACCAGTTGGTCGGGTGGAATCAAAATGCTCCTCTGCATTTTGACCTCGAGAAACACCATTGTTCTCGGTTAGTGATGAGCTTCTTCAATGTTATATCATGCATCATAATGTAACCAACACTTGATCGTCTCAATACTGATCAGCAGTGATATGATCCAATGGAAGAAGAAAGGAACCTTTCTTCGATGTCCTTCCAAACATCTTGGATCTGGAATGGTGTGAATATTTTAAGGAGTGAGTGCAACCTTTCACTGGGCGAGAGAGACTTCTTTGTACTCCTTTGTTGTAACACTCAATCTTATTGTATAAGAGAGTGCCTTGTATCACTTTCATCTGTTTGAATATCAATAAAAGTGATATTTTTTTCTTGTCTTCTTATATGTCTTGAATTCTTTTTTGCATTGAAAATCAGACAAAATAGAAGTAGGGACTCTTGACTCGCTAAAAATGCGATAATTAACTTAACAAGTCAAAGTTGGGAAAAATTCCATTTCAGGAATTTAAGATCACTATCAGAGGTGTGATATTAACTTGACAGGAATGTGGGTCAGAGGTGTGATATAACTTGACTCAACGGGAATTTCAGCTTCATTTGGGAAGACTGAAAACATCATTATCATAGGTGTAATGTTAAACTTGACAGTGAAGGTAATGCTTGAGGTGTAATTTTTTGGCCCAAAGACCATTAGCCAGACATTTTGATGATAACAAAACATATTTAGTTATGTTTTTAACTATTTTGTTTAAATGAGTTTTAGGTTAAAAATCATAGGATGTTTGACGGCTCCAACACAAGACTCACACTTTTGGACGCTGCAAAGATTTGGATCCCCGAGCCTAGCACAATAGAAGCGCTCCAGGATCAATCAAAGATTGAAGATGCAAAAGATTTGTAAATTTTCATTTTTTAGAATTTATAGTTGTTTTTTGTCAAAACCTAGATGATAGAGGTAGATTACTTTGGGATAGTCACACACACACTTTTAGTATTGCTTCATACCTTCAAACAAATTTTCATACAAAATTTCTAACCTAGTTTTTGGAAAAACAATGTTTGGGAAAATCATTTTTAGAAAAACCGGTTTCCATTTACAAAAAGGATTTTTCATCAAAATAAAGTTCAAATATTTTTGGTATTGATCTATGATCACACCCTGATTATTACAAATCCTAGAACTCTATTTGTAGATCTCTATCCAAAGAATTTTTACCAAAATTTCCATCTTTAAAAACAGCCTCTGGGAAAAACTGTTCTGGCCAAGTCCGATCGACCGGATCGGTCGACCGACATGCACCACTGTGCATGTGTGCACATCGGTCGACTGACCCGGCCGACCGAGAGCAACTCGTTGCTCTCTGATTTTCCCCGGTCGACCGAGTCAGTCGACCGACAGAGAGACTTGCTCTCTGTTTTGGGTCTCGGTCGACTGACCCAGTCGACCGTCTTCCCAATGGTCGGAAATCCGACCGTTGACGGTCGACCGGCTACTATCAGAAGTTCTGACATACTCTAATAGCTATATTTTTCTGGAAAGATTTTTGTTGGGATTCTCCCCAGCGACTCTTTTGAGTTTTGTAGGTCTGTTTTCATCCCCTATAAATAGTGGGAGACTTCTACAAACATTTGACACAAGATTTACAAGCAAAAATTCAAGTTTTCAAAGTTTAGCCTTTTAGCAAAAAGATTTCAATTGAGCCAAAATTTTCAACCCTTTTCTTGAAGCAATCCTCTACTTCTCTCTAGTCTTTTGCACAACACAATCCCAAAGTATTATCTCATCATCTTGGTTATAGGATTGTGCAAGTGAGTTTTTTGATCAAGTGTGATCAACCTTTCTTCATTGTGAGAAGTTGTAGAGGCATCAGCCTCAAGCGAGCGGGTGTGCTCCAAGTGGGTGTTGCGGCACCGCGAGAGATAGGACAAGTGTGTCCTTGTATTGATGATCCAGTGGGATCACCAATAGTGGAAATCCTTCATCGTGTTGAAGGCAGGGACGTAGAGCGTGGCTCGAACCTCGGAAAAATCTTTATGTTTGTGATTGTCCACTTTTCTCTAAACTCTATCTCTCTATTACTTACTCTATTAATTGCTTATTCTATTGCAAGTTCTTTTAATTGTGCTTATTTGTTAATTAGTTTTTAAATCCGCATTAATTGTCATTTTATATAGCCATCACCTATTCACCCCCCCTTCTAGGTGATTTTATAATTTTGAACTTGGCATTAGTCATCTCGACTTCGATAGGGAAGTTCGAGGGAAAGTCATTATCATAGGTGTATTATTGAACCTAACAATGAACTGGACGTTAGAGGTGTGATGTTAAACTTAGCATCGCTCATCTCAGCTTCGATATGGAAGTCTAAGAAAAAGTGACTGTCAGAGATTTAATATTGAACTTTGCGGCAACTTAATTACTATTAGAGGTGTAGTGTTAAACTTAACAGTAATTTATCAGAGGTGCATTGTTAACATGATAGTAGTTGACTTGCGATTTGAGCAGTTTTGAGGACGTGACATTCTATTGATGAGAATTGACAAGTGAAATTTGAAATTTCAGAGGTGTAATTTTGAACTTGACAAGAATTGGTTTGCAATAGGAGCAATTTTAAGGACTTACCATTCTATTGATAAGAATTGACTAGTGAAACTTAGAATATCAGAGGTATAGTGTTAACTTACAAGAATTGGTTTGCGATAGGAGCAATTTTGAGGACTTGCCATTCTATTAATGAGAATTGACAAGTGAAATTTGAAATGTCAGAGGTGTAGTGTTAACTTGACAAGAATTGGTTTACGATAAGAGCAATTTTGGGAACTTGTCATTCTATTGATGAGAATTGACAAGTGAAATTTGAAATGTCAGAGGTGTAATTTTAACTTGACAAATTTGAAGATTTGTGACTTCATTTAGAGGAGAGACAAATGAAGTTTATACTCGCTGGGGAGTATTGAAATTTTTCATTGTCAGAAGTGTAGTGTTAACATAGCAATGATTACATTTGTTGACACTACCACTCTATGAAAGAGAATTGGTAGGGGACTTTGATGGAAAATAAAATGAATTATTAGATGTATGATATTAACGTGACAATCATTGATTTCCTGGGGACATGTGAAATTCACCGTTAGAGGTGTAATATTAACATAACAGCGAGGATTTTTAATGAGTTTTGTTGTCAGAGGTTTAATATTAACTTGACAGAATCCACTGGGGATCAGAAAATCTTGCTTGTCAGAGGTTTATTGATAACATGACAAGTCTCAGCTCATTTCATTGGAGAAATAAATACAGGTATTTTTGTGGCCCTACCATTCTGTGGGAGAGAATTGGTAGGAGATTTTGGAGAAGAGGATGGGACCAAGTCCCCTAGGATTTTTAGCAAACCCTTAGCTATCAACGGATTTGGTGTACCTTTACAAACTACCATTTAAGTTGGGCTAGCCATCCTATTCCCCTCAGCATGATGAGTTGTCAAAGACTTATATTGGACTTAAAAGCCAACATTTTTCTCTATCCTTCGCTGTCGGAGGCGTCGGATGTCTTAGAAGAGTAACCGAGCTAAAACTGAAATTTTGCATTTTATTTCTTCCTCAATATTTACATTATGCATCATGATGTAACTAGCGCTTGATC
Organism: Agave tequilana; assembly: GCA_038442645.1. NCBI lineage: Eukaryota > Viridiplantae > Streptophyta > Magnoliopsida > Asparagales > Asparagaceae > Agave > Agave tequilana. Next base: position 54,664 of record JAVJIF010034715.1, read on the forward strand.
AGCTTGACACTGATCAACCGTGATGTGATTCAGTGAAAGAAAGAAGCTCTTCTTGGATCTGGAGTTTTGATCAAAGGTGTAATATTAACCTGATCAGAAGAAGAATGCTATTAAGGATAATATTTCTTCAAGAATTTATCATTGATTGGCATCATGAGCGTATCACCGTCTGAGGTTATAAGGTGATATGCTCCATTTGAGCAGACCGATACAAATGGTCTTTCCCATTTAGGCTGAAATTTCCCTTTTGTCTTATGTGTCATTGTCATGGGTCTTCTGACGGCTAAGACAAGGTCATCTTTGTTGAAAGTCTGCTTCTTGACCTTCTTGTTGAAGGCTCTGGTAATTCAAGCTTGATAGAGCTCTATTTTCTGTTGAGCTTGTAGGCGTTTATCATGCAAAGCCTCCAGCTCTTAGAATCACAGTCGATACTTCTCCTCATTTGTCATCTCTGCCGTCAAGGCGACGCGTAGATATGAGATTTGAATTTCTAATGAAAGTACAACTTCACACCTATATACCAAGGAGCAAGGTGTAGCTTTCGTTGGTATTCGAACCGTCGTGCGATAGGCCCATAAGCATTCACATAACTTGCCGTCCCAGTCACGTTGGTTTTTCGAGCCGAATTTCTTGAGAAGTTTTCCAATAGTCTTGTTGAAAGCTTCTGCAAGACTGTTAACGGCTAGATAATATGTCGTTGAAGACACGCTCTGGATTCTGAACTTGTTGCGGAACCTCTGAAAAGCCTGGCTGACGAACTGGGGTCCATTATTATGGACAATCCGTCGTGGCACACCAAAGCGATAAATGACGTGATGTTTAATAAATTTGATCACCTCAGATGCCTTTACCTCCTTCAAGGGAATAGCTTCAGCCCATTTAGAGAAGTAATTTGTTATAACTAAGATGAACCGATGTCCTTTGGATGAGGGTGGGCTGATAGGGCCAACCACGTCCATTCCCTACATCTCAAATGGCTAGGTTGAGGTTGTAGAGCAAAGATATCCTGGTGCTTGATGGATGAAGTCATCATGGACCTGACAGGCATGACATCGTTTGGCGTAAGTATGGAGCAGGGATCATCTTAGGCCAATAATAACGCAGTCTTCAGAGACAATCTCCAAGCTTCGGACCAGGCTGATGAGCTCCACACAAGCCGTCATGCACTTTTTTGAGTACTTCCTGTGCCTCCTTTTGTGACAGACAGCGGAGAAGGATCCCCTCATGCAATCGGCGATACAGTGTTCACATAATCGCATTATAGTAAAATTTGGGGGCTTTCCTTCTAATGGCAGCCGCCTCTTTGAGATCATCAGGCAGGATGTCATACAATGTATAGTCGATGTACAGGAATTGCTAATCCCTGAGCTGTGGACCTGTTGAAGTCTTTAGAGCTTCTTTGACTTGACAGTCTCCTGTCGTCTTTTGGTGATCTTTAAAAGCGAATATTGGGCAATACAGGTTATGGCTGCAGACAAGTATTTTCTCTACTACTCTAGCTGGAAGAACTAAACAAGCAGCGAGAGAGGCCAGTACATCTGCATGCGCATTTTGCTGGCGAGGCACATGATCGATAAAAAAAGTTTTTGAATCTCTCAGCCATATGAATAGTTGCATTATAATAGGGTACTAAGTCTTCATGTGTGACTTTGTACTCCCCGCGAACTTGGTTAATGATGATTTTAGAGTCACCGTATGCTTCGAAATTTTAAACGCCAATCATATCGACGATTTGCATTACGATCAAGAGAGTATTGTATTCTGCTACATTATTGGAACATGGCTCGGTTAATGAGAATGCACGAGAGATCACATAGTTCTGTGGGAAGAACTGTAGTACCCCCACTCCTGCTATGACCTGCCCTCGTGGACCCGTTCTGGATGCACCGTCGAAGAAGAGCTGCCATACCTGTCCTTCGAAAGACGTGTAGGTTAGATAAACTTCAGCAACCTCGTCTGGGAGATCCTCATAAAGTTTGGTCACTCTCGGATCTGCATATTCAGCCAGAAAATCTACCACTGCTTGTCCCTTCACGGCATTTTATGGTAGAAAGTTCATCTCATATTGGGAAAGCAGTATGGCCCATTTTACCAGTCGACCATTTAGCGACGATGGCTTCGTCATGAGCAACCTTAAAGGGTTGACTTTTGATATGACATTTATAGTTTGGCCCACCAAGTAGTGTCGCATTTTTTGGACGGCAAACACCAACGCCAAACGTTCCTTTTCGATCGAGTTGTATCGATGTTCGGCTCCGACCATAGTTCTGCTCAGATAGTAGATTGCCTGCTCGTGTCCCCAATCATTATTCTGGGTTAGCAAAGCTTCTAAGGAATGATCCATCGCTCGAACATATATCAGGAAAGGTTTTCCTGAAACCGTAGCTGTAAGTACGGGTGGTTGCGTGAGATATCGTTTGATTTCCTCGAACGCTTGTTGGCGAGCATCGTCCTAAATGAATGAGACACCTTTCTTCATTAGTTTGGTGAAGGGTTGACATCTCTCCGGGAGATTTGAGATAAACCTTCGGATGTACGCTAGTCGCCCTTACAATCCTCTAAGCTCCCTGAGATTTCTCGGAGTTGCATCTTCTGGATAGCACGGATTTTTTCTGGTCTAGGTGAATTCCTTTGGATGTCACCACAAACCCTAGGAATTTACCGCTGGCTACCCCTAGGAAAGATTTGGTGGAGTTCATCTTCAACTGATGTGCCTGCATGATATCAAATACCTTCTTTAGATCTGCTATGTGATCGCCTTTGGTGCGGCTTTTCACCGCAATGTCGTCGACGTAGTATTCCACTGTTTTACGCATATGCTCGTGAAAAATTGCATTCACAGCCCTCTGATACGTTGCCCCCACGTTCTTTAATCCGAAGGGCATGACAGTGTAGCAATACACCCCCAGTGGTATCCTGAAAGAAGTATGATTTTCATCATCAGGGTACATTTTGATTTGATTGTACCCTGAGAATCCATCCATAAAGGACATTCATCCAAACCCATACGTATTGTCGATCATAACATCCGTGATTGGGAGAGAATTCATCTTTAGGACAGGCCTCATTTAGATCGTGAAAATTAATGCAAATCCAAATCTTCTCATTTTTCTTGGTAACGAGACGATATTGGTTACCCAATCGGGGTGTTGTTCCTACCTGATGAAGCCAAAGTCTATAAGCTTTTTGACTTCTGACTGGATTGCTTCCATTATTTCTGGACGGAACCGTCGTTGTTGCTTTTTGACTGGTTTCATGTCTGAATTAATGTTGAGGCGATGCATAGCCACTCAAGGATCAAACCCAGGCATGTCCTCGTAATTACAAGTGAAAATATCTATATACTCCCGTACAAGAGATATTAGATCTCCTACTCAAGTGGGGTGATAAGCTTTCGCTTATAAAGATGAGCTTAGGATTAGTCTCATCTCTCAGGTTAATCTGGGTGACCTTATCTTCCGTAGGTGATTTGCGTTGTTCGAAACGAATATCCCAGAGAGTGTTTAGGTGTTTGATCCAAGGATCTGTATCCGACTGGATCATTTCTTCATCTCCATCTTCCAGGTGGCTTGTTAAAATCATATTTACTGAAAGTTCTCTGAAGATGTTACCGACACTAACATCTGACTCCCACGATGATGTGACTGATGAGTGATTATGGCATAATGACTCTTCCGACTCAGAGGTCGATGAAATCAGAGTTGACACATAACCCAACCCCCTGCGAGTTTAATGATTTCTTTAAATATGACTGGCCCGAACGAGTTTCGGCCACGAGCGGTTTATTGAGCTCTACGGCAAGGACGATTGTTTCCTCCTCCGAATCGATTAGGGAGGGAACATCAGTTTCTGCTTCCCAGGAAGAAGCACATGTAAGTACACCTAGAGGGGGGTGAATAGGTGTACAGCTAATCTATTTGAACAAATGCGGAAATTAAAATCTTAAATTGCAACACACTTAATGTAACCAACGAGTGTAGCCGAATTCCCGGTAAAGGGCTCTGGACTAACTGCTCTTAATTCCTCTGAATAAGAGTTGAGGTGCTATATGAAGCTCTCGTGGTTAAACACAAGTGAGGCACACACAAACAAGCAAAGCATATAATATATGAATGAGCAATATGAAATGATGCAACGCACAAAGTAATAGAGAGAGTTTAGAGAAAGTGGATCAAACGCTAACACAGGGATATGTTTCGAGGTTCGAGCACACAGCTCTACGTCCCCGCCTTCACACAGAAGGATTTCCACTAACTTGTCCACACAGGACTCCCACACAGAGAACCTCCACTGAGGATTTAGGGCAATACAATAACTAAGAGTACACAACTCCTCTCTCAACCAATACAACCTCTCACTAGAGACAATGCACAACCAATACAAAAATTAGCTCACACAAGAGGGGTAGGCACTTAGCCAATACAAATCAATCACCTCACACTTGAGGGATTCCAACACAAACTCCACCTCTCACTAGAGGGAGCTGAACACAATCTCTACCTCTCACTAGAGGGAGCCAACCACAACTTCCACAATCACCTCACAATAGAGGGATACCAAATCAATCTCCTCTCACTAGAGGGATATCACAATGAAGGAAGTTTACAACATGGTGGTCTATCTCAACCACAAACTAATTTTTCCACAAAAATAAAGATCCTATAGATAGAATAGCAAGATATTGCTCAAGTGTGAGAAAAACACAATGAATGAAAAATAAATACTCAAAGAAAATCCTTGAGAAAAACTAGAAATAAGGATGAAGAAGATGAACCAAAATACTTTTCTCAAAATCACTTTCCTTTGATTTTCCAAACCCTATAAAAACACCAAATCAAATATAAACTTTAAAGCCCAAAACTCTTTTGAAACTTGTATAAAAACACTAGAGAGTATAGGAATTTTTGGCTCTTGAAATTCTTTTTCAAAACTGGCCAAAGATTGGGGTATTTATAAGCCCAATCAAAATCTGCCCGTTGGCAGCTGACTAGGCCCAGATTGGCCTTCCAGTCGACCGGCCGGTCGACCGGCCAACGGTCAAAAATATGACCGTTAAGCCTACCGGTCGACTGCCCGATCGACCGTGCCCAGAACCAGAGAGCAACGGCTCTCTGGCCAGTCGACCGCCCGGTCGACCGGGACAACCTGAGAGTGGGTTGCCTTCAGTCGGTCGACCGCTCGGTCGACCGACCCAAGGGGCTGGCCTGCGTGCACGTTCTTGTGCACGTCAGTCGACCGGTCCGGTTGATCGACTCTGGGTACGGTCGACCGTCCCGGTCGACCGCCAGAGCCTGGCAGATCTGATTATAGGACTTGAAAACTGGGTTTTTAATTACCAAATAAATCCCATAAATTCTCTAAAATCCACAAAAATAAGTTCTTAAATTCTCTTTGAAATACAAACATGTATGAAAAAATTCAACACATATTTCAAACAATTTGAACCATTTTTGTGACTTATAATTTTACCGAAAACCAAAATCCGCATTTTCCAAAACTTAGATTTTTGAAATGGAAAATCGTTTTGTCCAAAACTCGTCCAAATACAAAAAAATGATATGAAACAACATTGAGGCATATAGTATATGGATATAATTCAATATATATATAAAGATATATATCAATGTTTTTGACTTAAAAACCAAGATCAGTTAAACCAAAAAACTGAAAGCCAATAAACATGAAACTTGAAACATGTGTGTGTGTGTGTGTTGTGAACTTGAGCATATCACACTATCTAATCTTTAATAATGGATCTAAAACATAAACTAAATAATGTACCGAAGTCTTCTTCTAGAGCATCGTCTCCAAGTCAACTCGATCCAAACGTGATCCACCGAGCTTGACTCCAACGAGTGTTAGATATGAATTTTGACGATCGGGCTCTTGAATCACCATGTGAAAGCTCCAAAACACCTTTGTTGAAGCTAATCACCTACTAATATCTTGGTTAAGTATCTGAAACTAAACATCACAAGATTATTAGTAAACTATAACTACATGAGTTAATCATCATCAAAACTAGAGTGGAAGGCCTCTGGGCCAACAACACACACCACATTGCAAGATGAAGCTTTTGCTTTGTCTTTGGACCTTCTGTTGGTAACAGTAGTCCACTGTTGGCCTTCCACAGGTCGGAATGAACCCACATAATTTCTCCCTGAGGTGTAGGGATAGGTACAAGACCCTTCTCTTTTTAGTGATGCGGATCTGTATTGATCATCTTTAGTTCCCCTTTCGGGATGGGAACTACTCCGGCTGGTGCTGGAGGCTGGTTTCCAAATTAAAGAAATGATGTCATGTTAGCCGTCACTTTCTTCTGTACTGGACAGAGCTTTAGCACTTCTGCATCAATCAGAGCTTGAAGAATATCTTTGAAGATATAACAGCTCTTGGTGGGGTGCCCTACCATCCTATGATACAAGCAGTAGTTAGGATTATCGGTCTTGCCGACCTCCTCGGGATGTCTAACTTCAGGAAGCTTTAATATGTTGCTCTTGTTGAGTAGCTTAAACAACGAATCGATGTGCTCGTCTTTAAAGGAGTACTGCGTGTTGGTGTGCGGCTGGCTTGAAGAACCTCCTCCTCTAGTTGGCTGAGGTTTAACGGGGGATTTTGTCTCTGTCACCAAAGTATCCTTCCTCTTTGATTGAAAGATACTTCTAGCGCGCGTCTTGTCTACTTTTCGGGTCTGAGCTTGTTTTTTTCTGCCCTAACCCTAGCGACAATTTCTTTGGCCTGTTCACCTTGTTGGACCAATTGCTTCCAGGTGCGGCTTTCAGCAACCCCTATCTTGGCTAAGAGCAAAGTTTGCAAATTGTGGCGGCATGTTTCCACCAGGGTGGCTTGAGTCATATCGCTAGGACATCGGAGTGCCATATTCCGAAATATTTCCATAAATACTTTGACGGACTCTCCCTTTCGCTGCTTCATTGCCAGGAGAGTGGGCATTGTAATCTCTGAGTCGTCTTTGAAGAAGCATGTAAGGAAGAGCTTCTCCAAATCACCCCAATTTTTGATGGAGTCTTCTGGGAGTTTCATGAACCATTCAAAGGCAAGCCCTTTTAGAGTGCCGATGAACAAACGTGCCAAGCTGGCATCATTATCTACTATATCCCCCGTATGAGACTTGAAGTAGTAGATGTGTTGGTTCGGCGACCCTTTGCCGTTGAAAGCCTGAAGGGTCAAAGCTTTGAACTTAGGAGGGTACGGAACAAGGTCCCACTCGGTCAGATATGGCCGGACCACTCCTGCTTCTTGGAGGCCTTTCCGATTGGTAAGGACTTCCAGACGCTGCTCCAATTGATTCATTCTTTTAGAATGAGTACCCCCATTCTCTGGATTGCCTTCCTCTTTAGATGAGGATTTAGATGACTCAGAATTGAATTGCCCCTTCTCCTTGATATGTACGAAAGATGAGCTTTCCCCTTTTTCGTTTGCCTTTAGACTTCTTAGAAGAAGCTTTGTCAGTTAACTTCATCTTGTCTTCAAGCAATTGTGCAAGCATTTAATTGAGGGTATCTATAGATTCTTGTTGGGCGCGAATCATATCGAATTGTTCCCTTTGGACCTGGGCTTGCTGTTCTAAGCGCCTGGTCGTCTCCTCAGGAGTGTTTGTCATATACGCGAAGACTTCCTTCTCTATAGAAGAGTTCGAGGCCTGCGATTCCGCAATGGCGGAATGTGATTCACTTACTTCAATTCCCAAGCTAGGGCACTGTAGTCGATCGGGACTACTGCACCAGTCCGAGTGCGAGTATGCCGTACACTCATTCTGGTTCCGTGTCAGACTTGTCGAGCTAACTGCTGGTTGTTTTCCCCTACTTCTGCTTGTCATGTTTGCAGTGATTTCAGGGTACTCCATGTCAGAGAAGGCTCCTCTTCTGTGGGAATTACACTTCTTGGCTGATTGGGAGGTTGAGGTCAACCGTCTGAATACTAATTGCTTGCTTACACGTGAGCTGCAGCGGCATTCAGAGAGCATTGCCGTGATGAACCGTTCACAGCAATAAGATGGAGTGATCAGATTAGCACTCCTTTTCTTTATCAAGTAATCTCTTAGATCTATCGGAGAAAGACCGAAGAGATTAGCCTCGGGTTTCTGAGATCTTTTCAGCTTCTGAGAGCCATCCTTGCGTCGCGAAGCTGAGACGTGGGGCTCTGAGATGTGGAGTTCACGTCCTGTGAGACAGACACGGCTCTCGCGTTTTGGCTCTAGAACGCAGGCCTTGCATCTCTACTGGAAAGAGACGCGTACCTTGCATTGCTGGTTGTCGCATTTAGCTAGAGACGCTTGAGAAACGTAGGCCATCTGGGTCTCGCATATAACTGTAGCGACGCGGATCTCGTGTCTCTGAGGGGAGGAACAGACCTCGCGCTGCTAAACGTCGCATTTGGGAAGTGGAGCTTCAGAAACACAAGCCTGGTGGGCTTCACATTTAGGTCTCCAAACGCGGACTTCGCGTTTCTGTCATGGTTTAGAAAGGACGCGGGTTTGAGCTTCGCGTTCTACTTCCGTTGGACAGATTGCTGGACAAGTAATTATTCTAACTTCTTGCGTCTATGGTTGACGCGCGTGTCGTCTCTATTGACGTTCAGCATTGCGGTTACGCTGCACGGGTTGTTGGAAACCCCCGGTAACCTGGAGCTGAGAAAGAGGACGAGCATGAGCGGGCTGAACATCAGCAACGCTAACCTCGCGGGTCTCGTGGGAGACGTTGACGCGGGCATTACGTATGATGCGGTTAGCCACGGCATCCTTCTTGCCAGTCGCGTCTGAAGGGATCTCAGAGCGGACTTGAGAGCGGGTCCCCGAGGAGACCTTACGGTACTGCCGCGCCGTAGGGCTCTTAGAGCCGGAAGAGAGGAACTCTTCATACTTTGCCTGATCGAACTGCACGACAAGCGATTCGACCGTTTTTTCCATGTAGTTGACGTCACCTTGCGCCACAACTTTCTCATCGGTAGAGAGAGTAGTCCCCAGCGGAGTCGCCATCTCTTATTTGGTGGGAGAAATTCGTGTAAAGTTTCCTTGAATCAATGAAAATTACAACGGATCAATACTCCGATTATAAAATTACAAGAGAGGAAAGATATTCAAGCTCAGATCTCCCCTTTGTTTAATGTCGGGTTCTTGATGTAGCTATGAAAAGTGAATCTTGTTTTTCGTTGACCGAGTGAACATCACGACCTCTTGGGAATCTTCTCTTTGGATGGTGGACGAAGTAACATAGCTTCTGTCCAACAAAAATCTCAAAGAGACTTTAGACAAGAACAAACTTGAGCTCAGCAAGTTGTTTAGAAGAGTTTTTCTCCTTTGTATTTCTCAGCTAGAGATTCTGATCTTTCTAAGGCTTACAACCAAAGTTCTTCTAACCAAAAATTCCGACCCAACCAAAAAAAATCCGTCCCTTGCTCAATAACGAACTGAGCTATTTATAGGAGTCTCAGGGGGTAAAACTATCCCCTAAAAACACTCCATAATGGGGGTTAATTCTCTCATTATGTGGGCAGTGATTGACTCAGTAATGAGGGTGGTTATAACAGAGACGCAGGGTTCCTCTGTAGTTGAAACTCGGCTTCAGGCCTCGCGTTTAACCGTTGAGATAACGCTTGAGCTTCGCATTTGGTTGAAATGTGAGATTCAAGTTCTGTGTCAAGAGACTGTAGTGATGTCTAGTCGCGGGCTTCAGGCTCTCGCATCTTGATACTGTACTGATGTAAGGACACGGGCTTCGAGTCGCGTCTTGGCTATTACAGAGCAGTTGGGACGCGGGTTTTAACCCTCGCGTCTTAGTACTGTACTGATGTTGAGGCGCTGGCTCCATGCTATGCACCTTGGCATTATATGACTGGCTATAATTAGCCTCGCGTCTGGAGTATAGACTCTGTTTTCTGATGACTTGTCTTCAGTGATTTTTAGACCGTCTACACTTAATGCATGATATGATTAGCTTATGATTATGTCCAGCTCAAATTCTGAAATATCACATATTGTCTCCCCTAAGCTACCAAATCTTGAACACATATTGTCTCCTTAAGCTTGGAGATGCGACATGCATACATCTTCTTTATAAGTAAATCCAAAATACCAGATAATTCGCTTGGTTTGATCACCTACTTTATTTCCAGGATTGCTATATTAACTTCAAATTTAGTAAAAAACACTTCTTGTGGTGTTTTTGCCCATTGATATACATTTTTATACCCCTAATGAATGAATCATTCATCCATGAATCACATATGCTAATGACTTCAACATCTAAGGACCCTATGATTGGTCCTTCATTGTGGAAGTTCTGTCCTTCATTTTATTTACACAATTTTGTAATAATAGAAACAACATTCATCATTAGCAACCATGTTGAAAAAATTGTTAGATCTCTTCTTTATCTGAGTTTAACCTTTTAGACTAATGGCGAATATGGTGATTGTGGCTGGATTGCAAAATAAAGATTGAATCTAGGTAAACATAGGACCCAACAATTGCTCTACTAGTACAAGAAAGTGGGAAGGCAAAACTTGTTTCCCTCTTGTATAGAAACATATTGTCTAACTTGTCAGAACATAACAGAATCCTTGATACAGGATTCTCAACAGTATCATCTATCAAGATTCTGAATGATCCAAAAATATTACTATCGTAGACGATCCGATTCCATAAACATCAGTATCATAAGCATACACAACTTTTTGTTCCCCATCAAAATTCTATCAGCTAATAGTTAATGAAGTACTGTTAAAGTCGAACATGGCTCCACAATCGGATTCAAGGACTAGGTACCAACAAGTCACTATTTGCAAACTCCTTTTTAAACGAAGAGGTCTTGCCATGAAACCGAAAAGTAAAACCTATCTTCGAGTAGGAAATCAGGGGAAATACACTCGATCAAGTCATCTATCAGGTCCCCTTCATCCATACTGGCTTGTGCCGATGGTCCACAACAACTAGGTGTCCATCGCTTGGTACTAGGAATGCCACAGTGTGTGAAGTTTTCAAATAAAGAGCTCCATCAAGTTCTTGTGCATGTGGAGGGTTAAGGTACCACACAGCATAAGATAAATGAACACATAATTATTACTACCACCACCCAACATATGTATGTGCATATGAGATTTGGTTTATAACTGACATTAGAGTAGAGAACAGTGAATAAGCTCATAACAACATGTGGTGGTGCATATATTTCTGCTGGGGTCAGGCATGACACTACAAAGCCAGCTCTTTGATGGATGTCCAACTGTTGTCTTGGCACCAAAGGGGCTACTGGCTAAAGACAAGTCTCGTGTTCTTGCATTGCAATGTTAGGCTACAATTTGCGAAGGCTGTATAAAGATCTACCCCCAAAAGCTAATAACTACTATACACGATTGACCTCCTGCAATCTCATGTCAATCTTGTCTGTTCAGGATCTGAAATTGGCATGAACAGACACTATATCGCCAAAAAATGAAACATCGGTTTTGGGTTTAACTAATGTAGCAGTCAATTATGCCATCGTTTCAGCCTGCTGTTTTTAGATGTTCAGGTTCGAGTTCTTACATTTGGTTGTTTAAGGTGAATCAAGCAATATTTTGTCACCACAAATTCAGTTTTCAAGCAGCACAGGAAGAACCTACCCTAGTTTCGGACTTGATCAGATATGTGCCTACACCTATGTCCAGTAAATGACCTTTACAATACATTCTCTCTCCAAGAAAAGTTAGATATGGCAAAATATAGATCAAAACTTTGTCAGTATGCTAGTGCAATATTCACAATACAAGTGCAAATTTTCTTTCCTTTTTCTTTTTGGATATAGAACCTACAGATCATTTCAACGAACCATTCTCGAGTTTCTTTAGTATCTATTAGCATATTAGCATCCAAGTTAATTTCCTAATTGCCGTAAATGACTTTCTTATACATCCCCTTTGCTAATTAATGAGGTGGTAATTGCGATTAACTTTTGTATATTGATAGAATTTCCAAGCACATTACTAACATGTCTCGGCCCTGTGACCTCTCTCATCACAGGCAAGTATTCTACCTAATCCCAACTCGTCAATTTCTTGTACCCCCTGCTACATCATCAAAAATTAACTTCCTCATTTTTATTGTTTCTTTTCTTTCCCCACCCCCATCCCCATTTTTTCTTTTCCAGGCCCCTTCTCTCAGATGACAGGTGTACTGCTCATAAGCAAACACCAATATACACCAATATACAACATTCCAACCCGTCACCCTTTGCAGGTTTTTGCTTGGCAACAAAGTCCGAAACTTATTGTGTTCGGGCTTCATGCCCATGATTTCAAGCTTACAACATATGAAATATCAAGTCAATTTCATAGTCTGAAATCTGTCTACAAATACATGTAGATCACAAATTCTAGAATACGTCAAGAAGTTCACCCAACACATATCCACCAAACTGAGAAATATCCAGGTATCAGATACATATCTGAGATACTTTGTTTCAAATACTCTCTGGCTCGAGTATCCACATAATTCATATTTACGTATCGCACCATCCCCATCTGGATATATCAGTAAACATACAAGTATATCAAGAGTTGGAAATAGACGGACAGCATGTAATTTCTCCTAAATGACACTAGCGCTCTAACGTGCATGATCTAGTCATAGATGTCCGTATTGTACGGCTATGATTAACAGGAAATGGGTATGTGTGAAATCCTGTGAAGCAAAGCATAGTGTCCCACTGAACAATTAATCTAGAGAAAGAAAGTGATTAAGTTAAAGATACACTCTTAAGGAAGAATAATGACACCCATGTGTCGATATAATTATGCAAAACAGTCAAAAAAAAAGGGAAAAGCCAAAGCATAAGGATTGACTCAAAATATGGGAAGCACTTGATTAAAGCAGAGCTATAAAGGGAAAAAAAATGGGAGCCACCGCCGCACATAAGAAGAGGAGGGGGGATAATTTTGTTAGAGTCAAAAGTTTGTCATCAAAGGATATATAATTTAATTCACAACAAGGGCTAAGTTAGTCTCCATGATGATGAGAGGTTAGTTGAGTTCTTATTCAGTGCACTTCACCATGGCATGAGACAATCATTTCAGGAGACTTTGAAAGCATTTAAGTAGAGGACCATGTACTTGATCTCCTCCCAGCAATCTGAAATCTTTGAGAGATGGAGATTTCATGGGTCACTTGCCTTGTTATGCTCATGGCTTTGGTCATGGCAATCAGTTTTGGGATTAAGAGAAGATGGCAGAAATCACAAGCCCGGCTTCCCCCAGGGACTCTCGGCTGGCCTCTCATTGGGGAGACAATCGAATTCGTGTCTTGTGCCTACTCTTCTTGCCCCGAGAGCTTCATGGACAAGCGCCGATGCATGTTAGTAGCATTTCTAGTAACATTTCATTTCAGTATCATGACATGATATGATTACTAACTTTTGTGAAAAATTTGTATTGAACATGTAGGTATGGCAAGGTGTTCAAGTCTCACCTCTTTGGTAGCCCCACGATCATTTCCACAGACCCAGAGGTTAGTAAGTTTGTTCTGCAGAGCTGTTCTGAAGTTTTCGTGCCATCCTACCCAGCTTCGCTTACTGAACTAGTGGGCAAGTCTTCCATACTCTTGATCACTGGAAGCCTGCAGAGGAGAGTTCATGGGCTAATCGGCGCGTTCTTCAAATCTCCCAGCCTGAAAGCTCAGATCACTGCAGACATGCAGAAGTACCTGCAGGGAATGATGGCTGGTTGGAACGATGGTCAGCTTGTCTACATCCAAGATGTAACCAAATATGTAAGTTTGATTTCTTTATACAAGAACAATAACAATAATGCAGCATGAAAATTTTACAAAAAAGATGGGTGCATATATGCGAGATTTTAAAAGAATTTCTATATCGATATCTCATCAGATGGTGTTTCAAATACTGGTGAAAAGCTTGATGGGTCTGAAGCCAGGGCAAGAAACCCGATTTCTAAAGCATCAATTCCAGGAATTTATAGCAGGCATCATGTCCTTACCTGTGAAGATACCTGGCAGCAGATTCTACGGATCACTGCAGGTAAAATCTGATTCCTCTGCACAAAACTCCTGATAGGTTATTTTGATCAATAACATGTAATGATTTAATCCAGGCGAAGAAGAGAATGGTGAAGCTTGTAAGAGATATTATCCAAGAAAGAGAAGGAACAAGAGCAGGTGCACGCCAAAAGACATCATCGATGTGTTGCTCCATGATGGAAGTGATCAACTAACTGATGATCTAATTGCGGACAACGTGATTGATTTGATGATACCAGGCGAGGACTCTGTACCAGTACTTGTCACGCTAGCGATAAAATACCTCAGCAACTGCCCGCTAGCTCTCCAGCAATTGAAGGTATCACAGAACCTTGATCAGATCATAGAACTTAGCCTACTTATATTAATATTGGCTTTGAGCAAAAAAAGATCACATAGGAAATACTTGCGTAAACATTACTAATCATTTTGGGGATGATCGCAGGAAGAGAACATGCAATTGACGAAACAAAAGACTATAAAAGGAGAAGATCTGCAGTGGACGGACTATATGAATCTGTCATTTATGCAGAATGTAAGTTCATATTCAGTATATAACATAAAAGAACATATACCATAACAAGATCATCATAATATTGTTTTATACTTCTAAACAGGTCATAACAGAGACACTACGGATGGGGAACATAATCTCTGGAGTCATGAGGAGAGCTGTCAAAGATGTGGAGATAAAAGGGAACTTCATACCCGAAGGTTGGTGTGTTTTCACCTATTTTAGATCAGTTCACCTGGACAAAGAGTTCTATGATGAAGCTTACAAGTTTAATCCATGGAGGTGGAAGGTGAGATGAAAAAACTCTTACCTCTTGGTAATCTAGTGACATTCATACTGCTCTCATTACAGCTTCTATCTGAAATCTGACAGGAAAACAACATAGTTGCATCTAGCTTTACACCATTTGGGGGTGGACAAAGACTCTGCCCGGGGCTTGATCTCGCCAGGCTAGTAGCCTCCATCTTCCTCCACCACCTCATCACTAGCTTCACGTAAGTCAATCCGTTCCTCTTACATCCAAACATGCATCCATTCCTTGTGTCATGAATATCCTGTTTATCTGATTAAGATATGTTCCTGGAATCTGAAAACCACTTGGATCAGACGCCATAACAGTAATCGTGATATACAGGCATGCACCAATTCAGATACTACACATGTTAACTGAAGAAGAAAACTAATTAACTGTTAATAACAGAAGATATCAACTTCAAATCAGATTAACCACAATTCAATACTGACTTGATTTTCCAGTTGACAGTAATTGCTGATCAATAGGACTGACAAGTTTCTGACTAGCCGATTAACCCCCATTTGTGCAACTGTGTCCCATTAACCATTTGATGTAGGAAGAACGGTTTGCATGTTTCGCTTGTGTCATTTGCAGGAACCAACTTCATGGACCATTAGGACCAAGCAAGCTAAGGTTGTGACCTCTAAGTTCAGTGCAGAACTTGATTGTGTGACCACCATAGGACCACGAGATAATATTTGTATATTGGACAGTGGACACACACACAGTAAAGCTTAAGGAGCATGTTGTGTGTATTTGTATACGCATGTGCAACAATGTGATCTTACAATTTGCATTGCAGGTGGGTGGCAGAACAGGACCACATAGTAAACTTCCCAACCGTAAGAATGAAAGCGAGGATGCCTATTAGGGTGAAACAGAAGAACGAAGCTCTTCTTCAGAGGTGATGCTCTTCATCTTCGCCCTAAATCCCGAGACAAACTGTACCCCTAATGAATAACCACAGACCACACTTGAGTTTCTAATATAGCAGACACAACTTCTAACAAGCAAAGCAAATGAGAGCAGCAAACGAGATTAACTGAATCAAGATCTACTTTGTTTCTCTTTCAGTTTTCGCCCTATGGGGTTTTCTTTGGACCAATTTTGATGTGTAATTGAACAGTGTGGACTCAGTAAAGTAATCGAATGTTACATAACCAACTCTGATGAGGAAGGCTAAGTTTTTATGGTCCAAGTCTTTTTTCTTCTCTTTTTTCTTTGGTTATAAATATCCTAAATGGCTGGGGTGGAGGAAGAACATAGACACATGGACTCACAAGACGAATTCCAAATGCAGGCAGAGGGGACCAAATATCAGCGAAATCGACACAGGAAAACATATTTAAAATAATTCTATTGCAACAATTCGCTCTAAAAAAAAAAAAAAAAGCTACAAGGGAAGGTCTTGAGCCTAATAGATGTGAAATCTAACCACCAACAGGTAAGCTAACCAAATCAAGAACTAATTCTCCGAATCACTCCCCAACTGACTTCCTAAAATTCATAGCGGAACAGAGGAACAAGATGACTGCAGAATTGAAGGACAATGGCATGCATAGAGATAATAACTCTACGGCTTCAAAAAGAATGAGAATTTTTCAATTTCACGCTTTATTCAATAACCAAAGCTATTTTCTTCGAGCTCCCTATCAACTATGGTTGAGCTATTCTCAGGTCCAGAAATTCAAAGGGAAAATTCTTACAACACTGGAAATGGTTTGTAAATCCAAAGAGCTAATTAAAGAACCAAAAGTAGCAAAAAACTAGCACTGATAATTATTATGAAACATGTGAAAACATACAATTCAAAGAGCCATTAAATTTTTTAAAAATCATTTTTTTTCTTCATACAAATTAAAATCTGTGATGCCGCATACAACTGTACTGGTTTCCATCCAACCACAAAAAGATTTCAAATGTCATAGTATTATTAGAACAGAAAGGTATATTTTCCGACCAGTATTCTAAACACAATAACAAGCAGTAATTTCACTAGATCACGCAACAAGAATCTAATAATATCAGATGCTTTACTATTTAATTTATATACACTTTCAATAGTACATGGAACGGTATTATATACAACAGGTTGATGTATAAAATTATGCTGCTTAAAACTTACATGATATTTTTATAATTTGTATAGCAGAAGGAAGTGTTTTACAAGAATTGGACATGGCTTCCACATGAATGCACAAAAGGTTATGACAGCTAACTGTGCCACTACCTCCTGCCTAAATGCATACATTTGAAGCATGAATAGGAAGGATCGAGCCTCTTCTCTAAGGCTTAGATAAATCAGGCTCACCACAGAATGCATCAGGCTCAAATGACCTTGCAGAGGCATCATTGTAAACTCCAGATACTACTCGGGGCCCATCATTGTCAGAAGAATCCCTTGCATTCTCAATATTGATGAAAAGAAGAGCACATGTGACCAGAGCAACTGCCAGACCAACTAGTGTTATCTTCACTCGGTTTAGCACAGGCTTCACCTAAAGTTTAGGGAGCAAAAGATAAAGTTAATAACTTCGGTATCAGACAAAAAGTCATTAAACAGCACTTACCAGAACAGTTTTCAAAGAAATCAGATTACCATTCGTTGGCCAACTAGTAATTCTAGATATTTGTCAAATGTAAAGGACTCAGTCACTACTACTTGAGAGTTGAATGCCGTCCTCTTTCAGTGTTTATCAAATATTGAGGCTAGAGGGGAAAAAAATACTTTACTTAATATCTTAAACCACTGAACAATCTTATGATTTAGGGTTTGTCAACAAATACTGAAGCATGAGAGAAACCACCCAAGTTTATATTTGAAACCACTGAACAATCTTATGATTTAGGGTTTGTCAACAAATACTGAAGCATGAAAGAAACCACCCAAGTTTATATTTGAAACCACTGAACAATCTTGTGCAATCTAGGTTCCAAGGAAAGATTTCTCATGTGTTTTGTTTACCCGTCTGCGTCAACAAGTCCCTAAATATGGATTCAAGTCCCTATAGCAAATATCCCCTTTCCCTTCTTCCAAAATTTTACCGAGTCTAGGAGAAATTAGGTAGTTCCTCTTGCTTACATGAGCTTAAATTTCAGGTAGATTTCCCACATGCGAATTGATCATGTGATCATGACAAGCCCATCTCTTATCCACAATTTATTGGCCAAGAAGTTGAAGCCAATTTAGAGGTTTGATATTCAGTCAACAGTTGAGATAGAATTATGTCAAATCTTTCACGGGGGCTTGTGCTCCATAGACAACCCCCATTTTGATGGTATGAGGCAATGATTGATGGTGATGGTTGTGGTTTGCATTAAAAGAGCATATTCGTGCAACTACATTAGCAGAAAATCACCAATGGAAAATGATTAATGGTTAGATCCAAGACTGCATAAACATACCGAAAATGAACCGAGAAGACGATCACGGGCTAACACTTCCGGAGTCTTCACCCATATCTGTCAACACACAACATGTATTAGAATAACCCGTCCTTAGGTGTACTTATATGGGAAAGAACCAAAATATCCAACAAAGGGGGAAAACAAATGATACCGAAGATTCAAGGATATACGGAAGTATGCCCAAACTGTAACGAGAATTCAGAAAAGTTTAACTGCACTAGATATAAAATGAAATGCACTTTGTAGTGGAAATGCCCGCATCTAAAAAGATTATGTGATGAAATCAAAAGTTGTCGTATCTGAACTATGTAAGACAAACACAAGGCACAAGTAGTGCTCAACATATGGCAATGACAATGGTTATGAAACTAAGACACTATAAGCATTTCATAATCCTAGTTGACATTATTAGAGAATAAAGGAAAGTGTTGGTTCCCATTTTCTTCTCAAAGGACTCATTTGAAGGGGTAAGCTTGTTCATCATTAGAAAAGGTGTAGAATAACACAGAAATTGTTGTTTATCAAATCAAATTAAGTCATGCATGTTGAAAGATCAAGAAATTAATAACAGTTGCACAATCAACACCCCACCCCAAACAAAAAAACAAATCTTTCCCTAACAATCAATAAAAAGTGAATTGAGAATGTATTTTATGTGGTTATTTGGTTCTTGGTTTTGTTTGTACTTCAGAGCTGAATATAGAGGATGCTATATGGTTCTTTAGGACTATGGCTGGAGTTTTCTCACTCGGGAAATTGCACTGACTATGAGAGGGTTGATGTCATGTCAACAAACGGTAGTAAACTTTGTCAAATTCTTCGTGAAGCATTATGCTCCATAGCTGAACTCAATTTTATGGGAAAGGGTTTACATGGTGATGCTGAAGAGTCAATAAAAATTTAAAATCGTCCTCCTGATCCAAGTGGAGTAATTAACTTCCTTTATCGAGAAACACGTTCTCACTAATTGTAATAATATCGGCAAGTTAGGAGCTTAGAAGGCATCAAAATGGCTGCAACAAGTTATACTTATTGCTAGGTATAAACATGGAAGTTTCATCCTTAAATTGAATATTGATGGGTTGTGGGAAACAACTCAATACTAAGAAGGCACCTAAGGAAGATTGACCAAATTTTTACAACTAGCTCCCAACCTGACACCAATCATATCCTGTTGAGAAAATAATGAACAAGGAGAGTCTTGCGGAAAACCTAGAGGCTGGTCAAATTAAGATTAAAAAAAAAAAAAATTATTGTGGGGCTCAAATCACAACCACAAGGTCAAGAGCATTGCAAACTATTAACTACGCTAAACAGGTGTGTGAAATGAAGCAAACAACGAAAGCAAGGGTCATGTTAAAGAAATTTATCATTTTCCCCTTTAGACAGAAATCAAGGGAAATTTTAATTAACAAATAATCTTAAACAAGACAATGTAAGTATACCATTCATAAAAAGACAAGCACGAAAATAATTGAACAATATTTTTTTGAAGAGTGGAATTTATATATTTTTTAGTAATTTATATTCCACATTGTAGACTGTCTAAAAATCATCAGATAGCAGAGTCCATGCTTCAGACGCAAAGCTGATAAAAATCATTGAAGCAGTGTCAAGACGCGAGCCTCGAAACCCGCGTCTCAGCGTCATTGCAAAGGCAAGACACAGGGTTCAAAGTTTGCACCCCTGCATCACTGCAATGCCAAGACGCAGAGCTAGAAGCCCGCGTCTCAGCACCACTGCAATGTCAACCAAGACGCAGAGCTCGAAGCCCGCGTCTCAGCACCACTGCAATACCAAGACGCAAAGCTCGAAACCCGCATCCCAGCATCACCGCAATGTCAAAACGCGAGGCTCGAAACCCGCGTCCCAGCATCACCACAGTGCCAAGACGCAGGGCTCGAAGCCCGCGTCTAGTAAGGCTCGAAGCTCGCGTCTCAGCAGAGCTCGACGCCCGCGTCTCAACACCACAGCTATGCCAAAACGCAGGGCTCAAAGCCCGCATCTAGCAAAGCTCGAGGCCCGCGTCCAGCAGCATCTCAATGGCTAAACGCGGAAGCTCAAGCCCGCGTTTCAACTGCAAGTGAGCTCCGCGTCTCAATTGTAACTGCCCTCTTTATCGGGTCAGTTACTGCCCACGTAATGAAGGGAATTAACCCCCATTATGGAGGGCTTTTAGGGGACAATTTTACCTCTAAAACCCCTATAAATAGCTCAGTTTGCTATTAAAGAGGGGTCGAAATTTTCAGCTCAGGAATACTGACAAAGAGTTAAACTCTTCTACCAACTTGTTGAGTTCAAGTTTTTACCTAAGTTTCTTTGAGATTTCATTGGATAGAAGTTGTGCTACTCCATCCGTGATCCCAGGAGAAGATTCCCAGAAGAGCTTGGCGTTCACCCGGTCAACGGAGAACAAGAATCACTCTCCACCGCTACACAAAGAACCTTGCCTTAAACAAAGGAGAGATCCAACCATTCTCCCTCTTTTGTAATGGATTATTGATCCGTTGTGATTTTCTTTACAATCAAATAAAGAAGCTTTCACCTTTCAATTTTATCCGAGAAAACAAGAGATGGCGACTCCGCTGGGGACTACTTTCTCCACTAATGAGCAAGTTGTGGCGCAAGGTGACGTCACATTCATAGGAAAAACGATCGAGTCACTTGTCGTGAAATTCGACCAGGCAAAGTACGAAGAGTTCCTCTCTTTTGGCCCCAAGAGCCCCAGGGTGGCAAGGCAATACCTCAAGGTCTCCTCAGAGATCCGCTCTCAGGTCCCTTCGGAGACTTCCCCAAAGATGGCCTATACAAACAGCGTCATTTCTGGCCGCGTCGCGCGCGTTGTCCACGTCAACGTCTCCCACGAGACCCGCGAGGCCAACGTCGTTGAAGGCCAATCTTGCCACGCCCCTTCTCTTCCTCAGCTCCAGGTTACCAGGAGTTCCCAACAACCCGTGAAGCGTAACCGAAATGCTGAATGTCGACAAAGGCGCGCACACGTCAACAACAGATGCAAGAAGCTGGAAAAACCATCTTTCCAGCATATACAGAACGTGAGGCTCATGCCTGCGTCTCTTCTGAACCGCATCAGATGCGCGAAGTCTGCGTCTGGATATCAAAACGCAAAGCTCAAGAGGCTCGCATTTCTGAGGCCCTACCTCACAGATGCGATGTTCAGCAACGCGAAGTCCGCGTCTCTTCTCATAGACACGAGACCCGCGTCTCTACAACAGAACGCGAGGCTCACGAAGTCCGCTTTTGTCAAGTGTCGCCAGACAAGCACGACAATCAGCAACGCGAAGTCCGCGTCTCTTCTCCGCAGAGGTACGAGACCCGCATCTCAAAGCCAAAACGCGAGAGCTGCATCTGTTTTACAGAACGTGAGCTCCGCGTCTCTGAACCCTGCGCCCCTGAGACGTGTGTCTCGAAGTTGCGACGCAAGATCAACATTCGCTCTCTGATGGCTAGGGTCATAAGGGAGCTGAAAAGTTCTCGTCCTCAGAGACTCAAGGCTGGTCTCTTTGGTCCCCCTCCGACAGATCTAAGGGATTACTTGACAAAGAAGAGTGTTCTAAATCACTCCACTATGTTGCTGTGAACGGCTCATCACAACGGTGTTCTCTGAATTCCACTGCAAACAGTCAGTGTTCAAACGGTTATCATCTACGTCAGTCTCTCGCTCGACGAAAAGGTGTCGTTCCTGCACAAGAAGAACTTTCTCTGACGCTGAGTACTCTGAAGTTACTGCGAACATGGTGGGTCCAAGCACTACGCCAAGCAGAACTAAGGGAAAGCAACCAATAGTCAGCTCTGACGAGTCTGACACCGAGCCAAAAGGAGTGTATCGGCATACCCGCACTTGAATTGGTGTGATAGCCCCAGTGGACTACAGTGCCCTAGCCCGGGGCATCGAAATAAGCAAGTCACATTCTGCCATTGCGAAGTCACAGACCTCAAACTCTTCCGTAGAGAAAGAAGCATTCACATATATGGCAAGCACTCATAGCCAGGCGCTTTGAACAACAAGCCCAGACCCAGAGGGAACAACTCAATATGATTCGTGCTAAAAAAGAATCTATTGACAGCCTCAAGCAGATGCTTTCACAATTGCTTGAGGACAAAAAGAAGAAGCCTAAGGTCAAGACTCCTTCCAAGAAGTCTAAAAGCAAACGGAAGGAAGGGGAAAGCTCGTCTTATGCACATACTGAGAAGAAGGGGCATTCCAACTCTAAGTTGTCCAAAACTTCATCCGAAAAGGAAGACAACTCAGAAAATACGAGCACTCATTCCAAAAGAATGAATAAACTGGAACAGCGTCTTGAAGCCCTTGCCAGTCAGAAAGGCCTACAAGAAGCAGAAGTGATCCGGTCGTACCCTGCTGAGTGGGATCTTGTCCCGTACCCTCCTAAGTTCAAAGCTCCGACCCTGCAAGCCTTCGACGGTAAGGGGTCACCGAACCAGCACATATACTAGCAAAGGGTCACCGAACCAGCACATATACTACTTCAAGTCTCAGACAAGGAATGTAGTATTAAATGATGCCATCCTGACACGTTTGTTCATCAGCACCCTGAAGGGGATCGCCTTTGAATGGTTCATGAAGCTCCCAGAAGGCTCCATCAAGAACTAGGGGGATCTGGAGAAGTTTTTCCTTACACGCTTCTTCAAAGACAACTCGGAGATTACCATGCCAACTCTCCTGGCGACGAGGCAACAAAAGGAAAGTTAGAGCATTTGTGGAGAGATTTCGGAATATGGTACTCCGATGTCCTAGCGGTATGACCCAGGCCACCCAGGTGGAAACATGCCATCGCAATTTGCAAACCTCACCCTAACTCAGATAGGAGTAGCTGAAAGCCGTACCTGAAAACAGTTAGTCCAGCAAGGCGAACAGACAGAAGAGATTGTCGTCAGGGTTAAGGCGGAAGAAAAAAAGCCCAGACCCGAAAAGTCAACAAAGCGCACGCACGAAGCATCTTTCCAAGCTAAAAGGAAGGACACACTGGCGACAAATATGAAGTCTCCTTCTAAGCCCCAACCGGCTAGAGTGAGTAGCTCTTCAGCCCAGCCACACGCCAACAAGCAGTACTCCTTCAAGGACGAGCATGTTGATTCGTTGTTCAAGTTACTCAACAAGAGCAACAGACTGAAACTTCCTAAAGCTAGACGCCTTGAGGAGGTTGGCAAGACCGACAACCCCAATTACTACTTGTACCACAGGATGTTGGGGCACCCTACCAAGAGCTGTTATATCTTCAAAGACATTCTCCAAGTTTTGATTAATGCGGAGGAGCCCAAGCTCTGCCCGAAGCAGAGGAAAGTGACAGCTAACATGACATCATTTCTTCAGTTCGGGATACAGCCTCCAACACCGACCGGAGTAATTCCCATCCCGAAAGGGGAACTAAGGGTGCTCAATACAGATCCACACTACCAGCGGGAGAAAGGTCCCGTACCTGTTTCTACTCCTCAGGGAGAGATCATGTGGGTTCATCCCGACCTCGTGGAAGACCAACAGTGGACTACTGTTACCAACAGGAAGTCCAGGGGCAAAACAAAAGCTTCGCCTTGCAATGTGGTATGTGTTTCCTCCCGCGAAGCAGATCGCTAACTGATTCGGAGGAGGAGACAATCGTCCTTGCTGTAGAACCAAATGCGTCGCTCGTAGCAGGAACCCACTCGGGTCAGTCGTACTTGAAGAAATACAACAAAATGGTGGCAAATCCGCCTAAACCCACCCCTAAGCCAACCAAGCAATCCACGAAGCAACCCGTGGAGAAGCAAAAGGAGCTTCGGTATGCTAAGGCTCTCTCAAAGGACAAAGCGAAAGCATCTTTGAGACCTTACCACGTCGATATCTTGGCTCAACTGGCCAACATCCCGGCCAGGATCACCCTTCATGAGCTTCTGAGACTGTCCAAGTCAACAAGGGAAGCTGAGAGAAGCTTTAGCCGATGTTGAGGCTTTCATGGCCCAGATTCCGACTGAACCAGAGGAAGATGAAGAAAACTGTCTCCACGCCTCTCAAATGCCCCCTGCGTAACCTTCACTCCGGACGACATGCAGGTTAGGGGGAACATGATAGGCTCATGTACTTCACAGGGTATATTGGATCGTCTGAAGTGAGCCGCATTCAGGTGGATCCGGGATCCGCGTTGAGCATTATGCCCCGCCGGGTCATGCAGCACTTGGGAATCCCCACTCACCGATTGAGTGCCACTTAAACTACTATTTACAGCTTCAACGCCAATAGTACGCACCCAATGGGAAAGATTAAACTCAAATGTCAGATTGGGGATCTAAGCTCTGAGGTGACGTGATATGTTATCGACATCGACACTTCATATAATTTGCTGCTGGAACAACCATGGATTTATCGCAACTTCATCGTCTCCTTTACTCTCCATCAAGTCAAGAAGCATGTTGACGGAGATGGAAAAGTCCGAACATTGATTGCCAAAAGGCATCATTCAAGGGGGTAGAGAACTACTTCACAGATTCTCTCCTGTACCAGGATTCTCTGGAGACAGACAAAAATCCCCAGCCAAAGGAACTAGACTCTGATAATGAAGCTGATGTCGAGCCAGAGGCAAAAGAAGAATGTCTTTGGGAGCTGAATCCACTTGTAACAAGCATTAATAAGCTCGATGTCAATAACACCGCCAATGATATAGGTGAGTGGTATTTAATAAAGAGATAGGTTTGGCTTACTTTTCTATGTTTGCTTCTAATTTCGTGCCATCAGATACTAGTACCGATGTCGATGATGACCCCCTGGTCGGCAATAGATGCCCTAACATCATTGCATGCACCGGTGAGATCATCTCTCACGGTATATCAAAGCATCAGTGATGCACAAGAATTTTTCTTCGAGGTCCCAGCAATACATAAAGGCCAAAAATCGATCCTTTTCGGATGAGTCGAGTCCAAACCAACGACTTGCGAAGACTTAGAAAGCGAGATTGAACTTCCTCAGTTCTCTCATTATGAGTCAAATGTACTCAGAATGATGAAGAGCATGGGTATGACTTAATAAGTGATCCTGGCTTGAACTTCGACAAAGGGAGGAGAACACTGCTTCGATCCTTCGTTCCAAAAGGAAAAACCCCTGATTATTATCATCGAACTCGCAGGGGGTTGGGCTACGTGTCAACTCCAATCCCGTCAGCCTCTGAGTCTGAAGGGTCATTACACCATAATCACTCGTCAGGCACGTCATCGTCAGGCACGTCATCGTGGGAGTCAGATGTCAGTGTCGGCAACATCTTCAAAGAACTTTCGGTAAACATGGTTTCAATAAGTCACCCGGAAGATGGAGATGAAGAAATGATTCAGTCAGATGCAGATCCCTAGATCAAACACCTAAATACTCTCTGAGATACTCACTTTGAACAACGCGAATCATCTACAGAGGATAAGGTAACACAAATTAATCTGGGAGATGAGGCTAATCTCAAACCTATCTTTATAAGTGAAAGCTTATCACCCTCAGAGAAGAAATATCTAATATCTCTTGTGCGGGAGTATATAGATGTTTTCGCTTGGAACTACGAGGATATGCCTGGGCTCGACCCTCAAGTGGTTATGCATCGCCTAAACATCAATCCAGATGTTAAGCCCATCAAGTAACAGCAACGACATTTCCGCCCGAAAATAATGGAAGCAATTCAGTCAGAAGTCAAGAAGCTTATAGACTCCGATTTTATCAGGAAGAACAACACACTGATTGGGTAGCCAATGTCGTCCCCGTTACCAAGAAGAATGGGAAGATCCAGGTTTGCATTGATTTTCGTGATCTAAATGAGGCGTGTTCTAAAGATGAGTTCCCCCTTCCAATCACGGATGTCATGATCGACAACACGTGTAGGTTTGAACGGATGTCTTTCATGGATGAATTCTCGGGATATAATCAAATTAAGATGTACCCTGACAATGAGAAGCATACATCTTTCAGGACACCATTAGGGGTGTATTGTTATACTATCATACCCTTCAGATTGAAGAATGCAGGAGCGACATACCAGAGAGCTATGAATGCAATTTTTCACAAGCATATACACAAAATAGTGGAATGCTACGTAAACGATATTGCAGTGAAAAGTTGTGCCAAAGGTGATCACATAGCAGATCTGAAGATAGTATTTAATATCATGCGGGCGCATCAATTGAAGATGAATCCCACCAAATCCTTTCTGGGGGTAGCCAGCGGTAAATAATTTGGGTTTGTCGTAACATCCAAAAGAATCCACCTCGACCTAGAGAAAGTCTGTGCCGTCCAGGAGATGCAACCTCCAAGGAATCTCAGAAAGCTTAGAGGATTGCAAGGGCGACTAGCATATATCCGAAGGTTTATCTCAAATCTCTCAGGACGATGTCAACCCTTCACCAAATTGATGAAGGGTGTTTCATTCATCTGGGACGAGCTTGCCAATAAGCGTTCGAGGAAATCAAGCGGTACCTCACGCATCCACCGTCCTTACAACTCCGGTGTCAGGAAAACATTTTCTAATATACGTTCGAGCTATGGATCATTCTCTAAGGGCTTTACTAGCTTTGAATAATTTTCAGGGACACGAGCAGGCAATCTACTACCCGAGTAGAACTATGATCGGAGCTGAACATCGATACAGTCCGATCGAAAAAAGAATGCTTGGCGTTGGTATTCGCCGTACAGAAAACGCAACACTACTTGGTGGGTCAAACCATACACGTCATATCAAAAGTCAATCCTTTAAGATTGCTTATGACGAAGCTATCATCACTGAATAGTCGACTGGCAAAATAGGCCATATTGCTCTCCCAATATGAGATGCAATTCCTACCACAGAAAGGTGTGAAGAGACAGGCAGTGACAGACTTCTTGGCTGAGCATCCAGATCCAATGGCGACCAAATTTTATGAAGATCTCCCAGACGAGGTCGCTGAAGTTTGCTTGACCCAGACGTCTGTCGAAGGACAAGTGTGACAACTCTTCTTCGACGGCGCATCAAGAACGGGTCCTCGAGGAAATATCGTAGCAGGAGTGGGGGTAGTACTTGTCTCCTCACAGAACTACGTACTCCCTCATGCATTCTCATTAACTGAGTCGTGTTCCAACAATGTAGTAGAATACAATACTCTCTTGATCGGGATGCAAATCACCGATGAGATTGACGTTAAAAATCTCGAGGCATACGGTGATTCAAAGCTCATCGTTAACCAGGTTCACGGGGAGTACGAAGTCGATATGAAGACTTAGTACCCTATCACAATGCGACTATCCAGATGGCAGAGAGGTTCAGAAACTTCTACATCGACCATGTACCTCACTAGCAAAATGTGCATACAGATGCACTGGCATCTCTCGCTGCTTCCTTGGCTCTTCCAGCCGGAGCGGCAGAGAAAATACTCGTCTACAGTCATGACTTGTACTGTCCAAGTTTCATCATGGAAGATGATCAAATTCCAGCAGGGAACCTTCCAGTCAAAGAAACTCTAAAGACTTCGGCAAGTCCAGAGCTCAAGGATTGGCGATTCTCGTATATCGACTACACATTGTACGGTATTTTGTCTGATGGCCCTAAAGAGGCGGCTGCTATTAAAAGGAAAGCCCCTAAATTCTACTACAATGCGATCACAAGAATACTGTATCGCCGATCGCATGATGGAATCCTCCTCCGCTGCCTATCACATATAGAGGCATAGGAAACACTCAAAGAGGCTCATGACGGTATATGCGGAGCTCACCAACCTGGTCCAAAACTTAAAGATCGACTCCGAAGACTCAGATATTTTGGCCAAAGATGATCCCTGACGCCATCGCTTACGCTGAGCGATGCCACGCCTTTCAGATCCATAGTGACTTCATTCACCAGGCACCAGGACATCTTCGTCCTAAAACTTCTTCCTGGTCATTCGAGATGTGAAGAATGGACGTGACTGGTCCTATCAGCCCTCATTCATCCAAAGGACACCGGTTTATCTTAGCCATTATCGATTACTTCTCCAAATGGGCTGAAGCTATCCCCCTGAGGTAAAGACATCTAATGTAATCAAGTTCATTAAACATCACGTGGTCTACCGCTTTGCATGCCACGACGGATTGTCTATGATGATGGGCCTCAGTTCATCAGCCAAGCCTTTCAAAGATTCTGCAACAAATTTAGAATCTAAAGTGTGTCTTCAACAGCATACTATCCAGCCGCAAATGGCCTTGTAAAAGCTTTCAATAAGATCATTGGGAAACTTCTCAAGGAATTCGTCTCGAAAACCAACGTGATTGGGATGATAAGTTAGGTGAATGCTTATGGGCTTATCGCACAACAGTGATAACCTCGATGAAAGCTACACCATTCTCTTTAGTATATGGGTGTGAGGTCGTACTCCCACTAGAAATCTAGATCCCGTCTCTAAGCGTTGCCTTAATAACGGAGATGACAAATGAGAAGAAGTATCGACTGCGATTCCAGGAGTTAGAAGCTTTAGACGATAAACGCCTGCAAGCTCAACAGCAAATCGAGCTCTATCAAGCTCAAATTACTAGAGCCTTCAACAAGAAAGTCAAGGAGTAGACTTTCAAGAAAGGTGATTTTATCTTAGCTGTCAGAAGGCTCATGGTGATGACGCATAAGACCAAAAGAAAATTCCAGCCCAAATGGGAAGGACCATTTATTGTAAAGTTAGTCTACTCGAATGGAGCATACCGCCTTATAACCCCAGATGGTGATACGCTCATGATGTCAATCAACGCAGATTCTTGAAGAAGTACTATTCTTAACAGGATTCTTCTCATGATCAAGTTAACACTACACCTCTGATTAAAAACTTTCAGATCCAATATGTTTGAAAGAGCGCCAAAAAAAGCTTCTTTCTTTAATGAATCACATTACGGTCGATCATTGCCGAGTCGACCGAACACTGGTTACATCATGATGCATGATGTAAACATCAAAGAAGAGATAAAGTGCGAAACTTCGGTTTTAGCCTTGTTACTCTAGTTTATTTATCAAAATCCGACGCCTCTGAAGGTTAAGGATAGAGGAAAATGTTGGCTTTTAAGTCCAACATAATTCCTCAACAACTCATCATGCTGAGGGGAATAGCATGGCTAGCCCAACTCAAACGGTAGCTGGTAAAGGCATCCGTTGATAACTGAGGGTTTGCTAAAAATCCTAAGAGACTTGGTCCCGTTTTTCCCTCCAAAATCCCCTACTAATTCCTTCCCATGGAATGGTAAGACCATAAAAATACATGTGTATTTTTTCCCGGCGAAATAGGCACAGACTTGTCACGTTAACAGTAAACCTCTGACAAGCCATTTTCCTCGATCCCCAATATGATACGTCAAGTTAATATTACACCTCTGACAATTTATCTTATTTCTCCTCCAAAATCTCTTACCAATTCCCTCCCACGGAATGGTAGGACCACAAAAATATCTGTCCATTTTCTCAGTGAAATCAGCACAGACTTGTCACGATTAACAGTAAACCTCTGACAAGCTATTTTCTCGATCCCCAGTGAAGTTAGTCAAGTTAACATTAAACCTCTGACGACAAAATTTCACTAAATACCCGCTCAAAATCATTCCGTTGTTATGTTAACATTATACCTCTAACGGCAAACCTTATGCCCCTAGAAAATCAATATTTGTCACGTTAATATTACACCTCTGACAATTCATTCTATTTTCACCGAAATCCCCTACCAATTCCCTCCCATGGAGTGGTAGATCCACAAGCTCAATCATTACTATGTTAACACTACACCTCTAACAGTGAAAAGTTTCAATACTCCCCAGCGAGTACGAACTTCCACTTGTCACTCCCTTACATGGAGTCACAAGTCTTCAAAATTGTCAAGTTAACACTACACCTCTGACATTCCAAACTTCACTTGTTAATTCTCCTCAATAGAATTGCAAGTCATCAAAATTGCTCATATCGCAAATCAACTCGTGTTGTCATGTTAACACTACACCTCTGACAAACTATTGTTAAGTTTAATACCACACCTCTAACTGTGATCAAGTTACTGCCAAGTTCAATATTAAACCTCTGATAGTCATCGTCCCTCAGGCTTCCATATCGAAACTGAGACGAGCACTCATCACACCTCTAGCATTCAGTTCATTGTTAAGTTCAACAATACGCCTATGACAATGACTTTCTCTTGAACTTCTGTATCGAAGTCGAGATGACTAGTGCTAAATTCAAAATTACACCTCTAGTATTAACTCCACTGCCAAGTTTAACACTACCACCTATGACAGTGGTATTTTCAGTTTTTCCCAAACGAAATTAAAATTCATGTGGAGCTAAGTTAACATCACACATCTAGCTCACATCCTTATCAAGTTAATATCACACCTCTGACAAGATTCAATCCAACCCGTTAAGTTAATATCACACCTCTGACGGTAAAGAAATTCTTAGATTCGCGACGGGTCTAGTCTTGTTATTCTCGTCAATAGAATGGCAGGTCCACTTAAAATCACTGTTAGGTTAATATCACACCTTTAACAATGTTCTCACTAATCCCCAACTGAGTCTTAATTACGTTAATACTAAACCTCTGATGAAGACTCAATCGCAATCCTCTGCAGAGTGAAAACTTCACTTGTCATTCTCATTCATAGAATGGCAAGTCCATAAAACCTATTCCACTCCTGTTAAGTTAATATCACACCTCTGACAGTAACCTTTTTAAATTTCTTAAATGGAATTTTTCTACTTTGAGTTGCTAAGTTAAAATATTACACTACTAGCAAATCAAAGGTAATCGCTTTCACTTGTCTGATTTTCAATGCAAAAAGGAAGTCAAGACAAATAAGAGGGCAGAAAAGTGTCACTTTTATTGATATAAAAAATATGAAAGTGATACAAAATGCACTCTTATCTAATAAGATTGAGTGTTACAACAAAGGAGTACAAAGAAGACCCTCTTACTCAGCGAAAGGTTGTACTCACTCCTTGAAACATTGAAGATACACAAAGTTCGTCTTCTTGACTGTGGCCGAAATGACAAATCAACTTCCTCTCCTCTCGAAAACAATGGTGTTTTTCGAGATCGAAATGCAAGGGAGCATTCTGATTCCACTTGACCAACTGGTGCGAAGGCCTTCACGAGGTCATAATCCTTCACTTAATGGGAAGCTCTGCCACCAGAAAGTCATCTAATGAGCATGGGTTTTTCGTTTCTGTCACTTCTTTGAATAAGATTGGTGATGGGAGGATCTGAAACCTTACTGGTGACGTCCTCTTTCCCGTGACCCTCAAATGTGTCATGCTCATTGTGATCAGGAAGGATCTGAGACCTTACTGGTGCATTTCGTCCAATAATGTCTTGATGTGTATCGAGAACCGCACGGATCTTCCTCGCCTATGGACAGAAGTTCTAACTTCTCAAGTGGTCGCCAGTCGAACAAGCCGGCCGTTTCATGTCTCCTTCAATGGATGCGGCAAAGATACTAGAACCAACACCATCGATACGGCCAAGACCTGCAAGAAGAAAAAACTCGAGGATTAAATTTCTGCAAAAGACAGTCAAGACTCCAGACGCGAGTATTATTCGCGGATCTCGCATTTAAAAGCTTTAAAACGCAGAGTTCAATGGAGAAAAAAAGAGTAATGATGACTCTTGAAAAATTGCTATCTTTTTATAGACACGGTAATCGGCCAAGATAAGCGGCCCGTATCTCGAGTTCAATCATCACCAAATGCGTGACAACGCGCCCAGAAAGCGAACCTCACATTTTAAGAGAACAGTGTCTTTTCATGCTCCGCCAGACACGTGGCAATGCACCCAGAACGCGAGTCTGGCGTTTAATAAAGCAGCATCTCTTCAGCAAAAAGAAGTTTGCGTCTCTATCTCAAAATCTGCGTCACTTCGACAAAGTGAGAGCTGCGCCTCCACTTCGATGTTCGCGTCCCTCCAATGAATGAGAGTCGCGTTTCTACTTCAGCTGAGGTCCGTGTCTCCAAGGCAACATGACCTTTGCGTCTACAAGGCATGTGTTCAATCTCTTCTTCTGCAATCAGTTCAACAGTACACTGGCGAAAACAGATGACTATTCCCTCGGTTCAACAGTACACCAGCAACCAGCTCAGAGCATCGAGGAGGTTTGGACTGCGTATCTAGACACTCACGACGATCATCTCTAATGGCTTCAAAGAGTTTTAACAGTACACTCACGATAACCATGATCGAGACAAGATCGAGCTTAAGGTATCTCAAAATATTATCAGTCCAGTCTTGAGAGCTTGCTGCCAAAAGAAAAATCCAAAGTACTTTGAAACCTGTCCCAGTCAACCGCGGAGTTTTGAAAACTTTAGAGGGGTTCTGTAGAGTGTCTAAAAATCACTGAAGATAAGTCATCAGATAGCAGAGTCCACACTTAAAACACAAGGCTGATAAAAATCATTGACACAATGTCAAGACGCGAGGCTTGAAACCCGCGTCTTGGCGTCATTGCAAAGACAAGACGTGGGGCTCGAAGCTTGCACCCCTACATCACTGCAATGCCAAGACGCAGAGTTCGAAGCCCGTGTCTCAACACCACTGCAATGCCAAGACACAAAACTCGAAACCCGCATCCCAGCATCACCGCAGTGTCAAGACGCGAGGCTCGAAACCCGTGTCCCAGCATCACCGTAATGCCAAGACGCAGGGCTCGAAGCCCGGGTCTAGCAAGGCTCGAAGCCTGCGTCTTAGCAGAGCTCAACGCCCGCGTCTCAACACCACAGCAATGCCAAAATGCGGGACTCAAAGCCCGCGTATAGCAAAGCTCGAGGCCCGCATCCAGTAGCATCTCAATGGCTAAACGCGGAAGCTCAAGCCCGCATTTCAACTGCAAGTGAGCTCCGCGTCTCAGTTGTAACTGCCCTCATTATCGGGTCAGTTACTGTCCACATATGAGGGAAATTAACCACATTATGGAGAATTTTTAGGGGACAGTTTTACCCCTGAAACCTTTATAAATAGCTCAATTTGCTATTGAAGCGGGGTCAGAATTTTCAGCTGAGAAATACTGACAAAGAGTTAAACTCTTCTACCAACTTGCTGAGTTCAAGTTTTTGCCTAAGTCTCTTTGAGATTTCATTGGATAGGAGTTGCGCTACTTCATCCGTGATCCTAAGAGAAGATTACAAGAAGAGCTTGACATTCACCCGGTCAACGGAGAATAAGAATCGCTCTTCACCGCTACGCAAAGAACCCAGCCTTAAACAAAGGGGAGATCCAACCATTCTCCGCTCTTTTGTAATCAGATTATTGATCCGTTGTAATTTTCTTTACAATCAAATAAAGAAGCTTGCACCTTTCAATTTTTCCGAGGAAACACACATTAGGTTGAAATGATGGGCTTCGATTCAATGATGTCATAATGTGAAAGAAACATTTTTCAGAAAGAAAAAATTCTTTTCTAGCATCCTTCTACTCTCATTTAAGCATGAAGAAGGGGATCTTTTAAGTAAATTTCACGCTAGTTAGATTTATACGAATGCAATAGATATAGCGTACTGGAACACTATAATGATGATCATTGATATTTTGGAATACTATTATAAACCTAGAAACAGAACCAAAGAAAGGAAGATGGGGGACAACTCACTTGACCATCATACCATCCAGTCTCCTCATCTGCAATCCAAGAACAAAAGGCAATAACTAGCAGCAATGTTAACCCCAAAAATGAGCCTAAAAAAAATCCAAACTTTAAACAATTCGCAACTCGAAGAAAAAGGACACTCACACTCCACAGTGGCACTCAGCAGGCGGTTCCCAACATAGGCCCACCCGAGATACATCCTCAGCACGGCCAGCGTCATGGCAAGGATCCCCGTGGCGGCCGACCCAAGGGCCCACCGCACCCCGTCGACCTGAAGGTCAAAGGCGGCGGCGGATCGGGTGCCGAAGGCGGCGACGGGGAGGCCTAGGAGAAGGGCGAAGGCGGCACCGGTGGCGGCTATTCGGGAGCAGTAGAGGGGGAGGTCGGCGGCGGCCCAGCAGAAAGGGAGGGAGGTGGAGAGGGCCTGGTACTCGTTCACCGGTTGCTGCTCGTACGGCACCGGGCACTCCGTCTCCGGCGGCGACCCGTTGCGGAACGAGGAGGAGGAAGCTGTGATCTTGAGGGTTCTGTTGGGGGTTCTTCTGTTAGGGTTAGGGTTTTGAGAGAGAGGAGTGAGTTTTGGCGGGAAGAGGGGTGAGAGTAGCAGAGGGGAGGAGGTTAGGGATGCTGCCGCTGCCGCCATGGAGCTCGGGCTTCAGTAGCAGGGGATAACAAGAGATTTTCCCATCTATATAAATTTTTTTAATCTATATTTTCCCCTGTTTTTTTTACTCTCTCTCTCTCTCTCTCTGTGTGATAATTGATAGAAGAACAGTTTTTTTTTTTTTTTTTTTTTTTTTTTTTTATAAATTTTGATGTTGTTGAAGTTTTTCGAAACTGTCAATTTATATAGCAGGCATTAAATATCAATCAATGTGGTAGAAATGTGCAAGAAAAGTTTTCTGGATATTTGTCTAACAGAATAATCAAATTATCTAGAATGTAAAAAAACATACAAGTTCTCTTTAAAAGAAATTTCCTAAAACAGATTTTAGAATATTATTTACAAAAAGATATTTGATTCTTGTGAATTATGAGTGTGACATTTTATTCATTACATTTTTTTTGCATCCTCCATATCTCTAATTTTATTTTAAAGAAAAATGAGGGTCTTACAAAAAAAAAAAATTACAGAGAGCCTACCGAGATGGTAATAAAGTAGAGAGGGGACAAATGTTGTGAAAATAAGAAAAAAACATAGAGTTTCGACAACAGAAGCGTGAAAGTAATTTATCGTGGCAAACAATAAAGCAAATCACCACAAACAAGAACACTAAGTTTAATGTAGTTCAGTCAAAACTAGGTTATGTCCACGGGAAGTAGGGGTGTAAACGGGTCGGGTTCGGGTTGGATCCATGCCATATCCGAACCCGAACCCAAACCGATAAGGAATTCGGGTTCGGACTCGGGTTCGGGTCGGAATCTCTTCTTTCTTATCGGGTTCGGGTCGGATTCGGATTTTAAATAGGTGTATTAAAGTTTCAATGAGAGTTATTTTTTAAAGTTGTATTTCAATTTTATTAGATGCAAAATGAAAGTTTATACACTTTACTTTTATAATAATATGAACAAGTTCTCATTTTTATAATTTTACTAATTTAAATATGGAGAAATGTATGATGATAAGTACCATTTATAGCATTTACTCTCTTTTCGGGTTTGTTATCGGGTTTCGGGTTTGAAATAGTAATATCCAAATCCGACCCGATAAGCATTTCGGGTCTAGTTTTTAGATCCAAACCCGATCCGTTAGTAAAAAATCGGATCGGGTTTTCGGGTTTTCGGGTACCATTTACAGTCCTAACGGGAAGGAGGGGAGAAATCGTTATTAAAATAGAGAAGAACGCAAGAATTATAAGAATCTCTCTCACGCAACTCTCAGTGGAATCCTTGATTTCTACTTGATTTGATCAACTTATCTTCAAAAGCCACCCCAAGGGGTATTTAGAAAACTCTAGGATTATCCTTGTCCTACTCAAACTTCGGCAACACCATCAAAAGATAGAAACTCTAAATTGGAGTTGCAATCGAAGTCCGAAACAGGTTCGGAAACTGGATCGCGGCTGCACTTTTGCTCCGGGATCAAACTGCTCCAGGATTGGATAGGTCCAATCCGAGATTAACTCTAAACGCATGTTATGGACGACTCTGAAACTCGAATTTAAAACTTCGAACTCGCCCAATCTTTTTATAGAGTGATTCGCACTCCCTCTGAGATCCACAAGAGGCACTTCTTAAAATAATTTGGTACGGGGGCTCGTCACCCCTTCCAACCCTACGGCGACCTGACCGCATAGGCCGATTCGTGTAATGACTGCGTAGGGCGGTGAAATCATCAAGGCAACAATTTGGGTGACGTATTTTGGAAGTATCTTCTATCTCTGAAGCTTGAAACTTCACCTTGATCTGAACTCTAAAAGTACACCTAGAAAGGAGTGAATAGGTTTAACGCTAATCAAATGTGAAAATGCAACAATTAAAATAAATATTCAAACGGTCAACTCAAATAAAGATGTGAAGCCGGATTCTCAATTAAGCGCTCTAAAACTTCTCCTCTGTATTCCTCTAGATAAGAATTAAGGTGCTCAATTACCTTCTTGATTGAAAGAGGAAATCTGATAAGTATGAATGGTACAAGAGATGAATAGCAAGTACAATGAAAGTAAAAGCATAATTGAGTTCAACTTGTGCACAGAAAAATACAGAACTTTAGAATAGTTCTAGGTTCTCAATGCTACCGTATAACCTAGGGCTAACGGATCGTGATCCACAGGAAGGGACAGCGATGAAAGCGTTGGGTAAGTCTTCTTCCTAAGTTATTATGTAGACTGTCTAAAATTCACTGAAGACAAGTCATCAGATAACAGAGTCCAGGTTTCAGACGCGAGGCTAATCAAAGTCACTCGTGCAAAGGTAAAATGCAGGCTCGAACCCCACGTCTTAACACCAATGCAATGCCAAGACGCAGAGCTCAAAGCCCGCGTCTTAGTACCACTTCAGTGCTCAGGCATAAAGCTTGAAGCACGTGTCAAAGCTTGAAGCCCGCATCAAAGTTTGAAGCCCGCGTCTCAAACGCGAAGCTCGAGACGTGCGTCTAATACCACATCAATGAGAAAACATAGAGTCAGAGGCTCGCGTTTCAACACCACCACGACGCCCAAAACGTGAAGCTCAAGACTCACGTCCACTGTTACCTCACTGCTAAACGCAAAGCTTAAGCTCGCGTTCCAATGGGAGAGGAGCCATGCGTCTTAGTTACAACTACCCTCATTACTAGGTCAAGCATTGCCCACGTAATGAGGGGAGTTAACCTCCATTATGGAGGGTTTTAAGGAGACAGTTTTACCCCTAAAACCCCTATAAATAACTCAGTTTGCTATTGAAAAGAGGTCAGAATTTTCAGCAGAGGAAGATTTATAAAGAGTTCAACTCTTTTACGAACTTGCTGAATTCAAATTATTGCCCAAGTCTCTTTGAGATTTCATTGGATAAGAGTTGTGCTACTCCATCTGTGATCCAAGGAGAAGAGTTTCAAAAGAGCTTAACGTTCACCAGGTCAACGGAAAATAAGAATCACTTTTCACCGCTACGCAAAGAACCGAGGCTTAAATAAAGAAGGGATCTAAGATTGAGTGTCTTCTCTCTCTTGTAGTTGAATTTGAGTTGTTGTAACTTTTCATTGATTCAAGAAAATTTTGTAATATACTTTCAATTTTCCTCCCCGTATAAGAGATGATGACTCCGCTGGGGACAACTTTCTTTACTGATGAGTAAGTTGTTGCGCAAGGTGACATCAGTTTCATGGGAAAAACGGTCGAGTCACTCATTGTGGAATTCAACCAGACAAGTATGAAGAGTTCCTCTCTTCTGGCTCCAAGAGCCCAGGGTGGCACGACAGTACCGCAGGGTCTCCTCGGAGATCCATTCTCAAGTCTCTTCAGAGATTTCCCCAAAGATGGCCTGCACAAACAGGGCTATTTCTGGCCATGTCACGCGCGTGGCCCGCGTCAACGTCTCCTAAGAGACCCGCGAGGCAACATCGTTGAAGGCCAATTTTGCCACACCCCTCCTGTTCCTCAGCTCCAGGTTACCGGGTCCCCAATAACCCGTGAAGCATAACCAAAATGTTGAACGTCGACAAAGCATCGCGCACGTCGACAACAGATGAAAGAAGCTGGAAGAACTACCTGTCCGACAGATACAGGATGTTGCATCCCTTCTGAACTGCATCAGACGCGCGAAGTCTACGTCTGAATACCAAAACGCAGAGCTGGAGAAGCTCGCGTTTCTGATACCCTATCTCACAGACGCGATGATCAGCAACACGAAGTCCGTGTCTCTTCTCAGAGACACGAGACCCGTGTCTTTACTACAGAACGCGGGACTCATGAAGTCAGCGTCTCTCAAGTGCCGCCAGACAAATGCGACAATTAGCAATGCGAGGTCCGCATCTCTTATCAGCAGAGGCACAAGACCCGCATCTCAAAGCCAAACGCGAGAGCCGTGTCTGTTCTATAAAACGTGAACTCCGCGTCTCCGAACCCTGTGCCCCTTAGACTTGCGTCTCGGAGTTATGACGCAAGGTTAACACTCGCTCTCCGACGGCTAGGGTCAGAAGGGAGCTGAAAGTCCTTGTCCTCAAGGACTCGAGACTAGTCTCTTTAATCTCCCTCTGACGGATCCAAGGGACTACTTGACAAAGAAGAGGAGTTTTCATCAAATCACTCCACTATGCTACTGTGAATGACTAATCACAGCGGTGCTCTTTGAATGTCACTGCAGCTCGCATATAAGCAAACAGTCGGTGTTCAACAGGTTATCATCTATGTCAATCTCCCACTCGGCCAAAAGGCGTCGCTCCCGCACAAGGAGAACCTTCTCTGATATAGAATACCCTGAAGTTATTGCAAACATGGTAGGTTCAAGCACTACGCCAAGCAGAACTAAGGGAAAGCAACCAATAGTCAGCTCCGACAAGTTTGACACCAAGCCGGAAGGAGTGTACCGGCATACCCACACTCGAACTGGCTTAATAACACCAAAGGACTACAATGCCCTAACCCGGGGCATTAAAGTAAGTGAGTCATACTCTGCCATCGCGGAGTCACATGCCTCGAACTCTTCCGTAGAGAAAGAAGCCTTCGCGTATATGGCAGGGACTCCTAAAGAAATGGCCAGGCGCTTTGAACAACAAGCCCACGTCCAGAGAGAACAACTCGATATGATTCACGCCCAATAAGAATCTATCAACACCATTAAGCAGATGCTTTCGCAATTGCTTGAGACAAGAAGAAGCCGAAGGCCAAGACTCTTTTCAAGAAGTCCAAGGATAAACGAAAGGAAGAAGAAAGCTCATCCTCTGCGCATATCGAGGAGGAGGAGCATTCCAACTCCGAGTCATCTAAGCGTCCATCTGAAGAGGGAGGCAATTCAGAGAATAGGAGCACTCATTTCAAAAGGATGAGTAAACTGGAACAACGTCTTGAAGCTCTCGCCAATCGAAAAAATATCCAAGAAGCAGGAGTGGTCCGGCTGTACCCGGCTGAGTGGGATCTTGTCTCGTACCCTCCTAAATTCAAATCTCTGACTCTACAGGCCTTCGAAGGCAAAGGGTCACCGAACCAGAAGATATACTACTTCAACTCCCAGACTGGAACTGTAGTATCAAATGATGCCATCCTGGCACATTTATTTATCGACACCCTTAAAGGGATTACTTTTGAATGGTTCATGAAGCTCCCAGAAGGCTCTATCAAGAACTGGGGTGATCTGGAGAAAACTTTTCCTCACCCGTTTCTTCAAAAATGATTCGATGCTTACCATGCCAACTCTCCTGGCAATGAGGCAATGGAAGGGAGAGCCAGTTAAAGTATGTGTGGAGAGATTTCAGAACAAGGCACTGGGATGTCCTAGCGGTATGGCCCAGGCCACCCTGGTGGAAACATGCCTCACAATTTGCAAACCTCACTCCTAACTCAGATAGGAGTAACTGAAAGTCATACCTGAAAGCAGTTGGTCCAGTAAGGCGAACAGACAGAAGAGATTATCGCCAGGGTTAAGGCAGAAGGAAACAAGCCCAGACCTGAAAAGTCGACAAGGCGCGCGCCAAAAGCATCTTTCCAAGCTAAAAGAAAGGACATACTGGAGATAGAGACGATGTCTCCCTCTAAGCCCCAATCAGATAGAGGGGTTGGCTCTTCAAGTCAGCCGCACGTCAACGAGCAATACTCCTTCAAAGACGAGCATGTCAATTCATTGTTCAAGTTACTTAACAACAGCAACAGACTGAAGCTTCCTGAAGTTAGACGTCCTGAGAAGGTGGGCAAGACTAACAACCTCAATTACTGCTTGTACCATAGGATGCTGGGGTACCCTACCAAGAGTTGTTACACCTTCAAAGACATCCTCTAGGCTTTGATTGATGCAGAGGTGCTCAAG
The DNA here is from genome assembly GCA_038442645.1 of Agave tequilana. Lineage (NCBI taxonomy): Eukaryota > Viridiplantae > Streptophyta > Magnoliopsida > Asparagales > Asparagaceae > Agave > Agave tequilana. The sequence goes on from JAVJIF010034715.1 coordinate 94,931, forward strand.
GTCCGCTTGGAGCAGAAGAAAGTAACAACTAACATGACGCAATTTCTTCAGTTCGGGGTATAGCTTCCAACGCCAGCCGGAGTGATTCCCATCCCGAAAGGGGAACAAGGGTGGTCAATATAGATCCACACCGCCATCAGGAGAAAGGTCTCGTACCTATTCCTACTCCTAAATGAGAGATCATGTGGGTTCATCCTGACCTCGTGGAAGGCCAGCAGTGGACTACTGTTACCCAGAGAAAGTCTAGGGGGAAAGCAGAAGCCTCACCTTGCAATGTGGTGTGTGCTTTCCTCCTAGGAAGCAGAAACTAACGTCGCCTTGCCAACTGATTCTGTGGAGGAGACAATCGTCTTTGCTGCAGGCGCCGCTCAGGGCTGGGACTCGCTCAAGCCAATCGTACTTGAAGAAGTATGATGAAATGGTGGCAAATTCACTTAAACTCACCCTAGAGCCACCAACGGAGCAATCCGTGGAGAAGAAAAGGAGCTTCGATACGCCAAGGCTCTCTCAAAGTAAATCAAAGGACAAAGCGAAAGGATCTTCTAGACCTTACCACTTTGATGTCTTGGCTCAACTGGCCAACATCCTGGCCAGGATCATCCTTTATGAGCTCCTAAGACTGTCCAAGTCAACGAGGGAAGTTCTGAGAGAAGATTTAGTCGATGTTGAGGCCTTCTAGCCCACTTTCCGGCTGAACTAGAGGAGGATAAAGAAAACTACCTCCCGTGCCTCCTGCATAATCTTCACTCCAGGTGACATGCCGGTTAATGGGAAACATGATAGACCCCTGTACCTCACAGTAAAAATACACCTAAAGAGGGGTGAATAGGTTCATGGCTAATTTAGTGACAAATGATGTGGAATCAAAAACTAATTGCAACACACTATATGTAACCAAAGAGTGTAGCCGAATTCCCGGTGAAGGGCTCTGGACTAACTCCTCTAGATTCCTCGAAATAAGAGTTGAGGTGCTATATGAAGCTCTCTTAGTTCAACACAAATATGGGCACACAAACAATATCAAGCATATAAGTGATAAGAACAATATGATGCAATGCTAGATATGAGAGAGAGAGAGAGTTAAGAGATAGTGGATCAATCACAAACACTGAGATATATTTTGAGGTTCGACCCACTGCTCTACGTCCCCGCCTTCATACAGAAGGATCTTTACTATGTCCACCAGGACCTCCCACATAGGAAACCTCCACTGAGGATTTGGCAAATACAAACTAGGAGTACACAACTCCTCTCTCCAACAAAATCAGCTCTACACAAGAGGCAAGGCCCAACAACCACCTCATACAAGAGGGATAAGGCACTCAGCCAAACAATAATCATCTCTACACAAAGAGGGATGGGCACTAAGCCAAACCACAACAACAATCACCTCTACACAAGAGGGATGAACACAAACCCAACGCAAAGAAGATTACAACACTTGGTGGTCTCAATTAACACAAACCAATTTTTCTCACAAAATAAGATCCTATAGATAGGATATATATGATAGCTCAAGTGTGAGAAAATAAGGAGTTTGAAAATCAAAATCACAAAGAAAATACTTGAGAAAAACACTAGATAGCTAAAAAAATGAAGATAAAAAATAATTCCCAAAGACTCTCTTTTCTTTGATTTTTCAACCCTTGAAAACAAATAAAGATAAATCTTTTTGGCACAAAAACTCTTTAAAACTTGTTGCTAAAACACTTGTATAGATGGGAAAATAAGCTCTTGAAATTCTTAATAAAAACAGCCCAAGAGATAGTTATTTATAAGCCTCTCCAAAATATAGTCGTTGGCTGCTAGGAATGGCCAGAATACCCTTCCGATCGACCGCCCGGTCGACCGGTCCAATGGTCATTTTTCTGACCGTTGTGCCTCCGGTCGACCGCCCGGTCGACTGGGCCAAGCCTGTCGGTCGACTACCCGGTCGACCGGCTGCACCCAAGAGTCGGGTGCTTTCAGTCCGTCGACCGCCCGGTCGACCGGCCTACTTGGCTGGCCTGTGCACGTCTCTCGTGCACATCGATCGACTGTCCGATTGACTGACCCCTAGTTCGATCGACGGTCCGATCGACCGTCAATAGATCGGGCTGGGAATTTCAGGTTTGAAAACTTAGTTTATTTAATACCAATTAAATCCCATAAAATCATATTAATTTCACAAAAATTAGTTCTTGTAAATATTTGAAGAACAAATATGTGTGACTAAAATTCAACACATATTACAAACTATTTGAACCATTTTTGTGATATAAAATATTGGCCTAAAACAAAAATGGTATTTTCTAAAAACCAACTTTGAAATGAAAATCCGATTTTATCAAACTTGTATAAATACAAAAACAAGACATTTAAACTGTTTTGAAGCATATTGTGTATGGATAGAATCCAATACACATGTATAGTATATATATCTATATTTTTGACATGAAATCTAAAAATAAGTTTTGTTAGTTACAAAACTCTCAATACATGATGCAGACCATCAAAATAAGTTTTTCCAAATATGTGAAGTACAGATGTATATAAATGAAATCTAATATATATTAAATCATGTAAACTTATTTTGATTCTATCTATTCATGAAAATATATATATGTGCATACGAAATTCAAAGCTAGTTTAGACCGAAAACCAAAACATATTAAACTTTTGTGTGTGTGTGAACTTGAGCCTATCTATCTATCTATCTTTATACAAAATCTAAATAAACCGAAGTCATCTTTTCGATCCGCATCTTCAAGATGACCCGATCCAAACACGATCCAATGAGCTTGACTCCATATGAGTGCTAGATGTGATCTTGATGTGCGAGCTCTTCAATCTACATGTGATAGCTCCAAAAACTCCTTTGTTAAAGCTACACATCTACTAATATCTTGATTAATAACTAAAACTATGTAAACACAAGATTATTAATGCAATAACTACATGAGTTAATCATCATCAAAACTAGAGTGATGGGCCTTTGGGCCAACAATCTCCCCTTTTTGATGATGACAAAACTCATGGAGTTATATATGCATAGATTAAAGATAAGTTTCATAGAAGCTCCCCTTTAACTCATGCATAGCAGTAAACAATAAAGATATTCAATGAAGTACATAAGCTAAACAACACATATATGCATAAATATATTTAACATATGTTTAATATTAGTATTTATGCATGCATATATAAACTTTCTAAATTCTTCTCCCCATTTTTGTCATTCATCAACAAAAGGTCAAAGAAAAAACAAGCAATAAAGATATACATGCGATATACATTCATGAAGAAGAGAGACGTAAAGTTTAACTCCCCCTGCATACATGCATTACATGAAAAGAGATGATTAGACCCTAACCACATAAAGCATAATATACAATATAGAAATGGAGATGTTAAGCCCCTACACATGTGTATCACATGAAGAAGAGAGATCAAGCTCCTCAACGTGAGATACACTCAACATGAATCTATATATAGAGAAGATGTTAAGCTTCCCTTGTATATAGGCAATATATGTCAAAACATTTTGAAATCACTTTTAAACAAAATTTGAAATTTCTAAAGTAAACAAAACAAATTTTGATACCAATGAAATCAAATTGTAGATAGCAATTGAAAATTATTCTTGACAAAAATAAATGTTGGTACTACTTGTAAATAACCAAAAGTTTTTAAGATACAATAGAAGATTTTTAATATCAATTGAAAATGAAACATTGTAAGTTTGATACCAATTGAAATCAAATTGTACCAATTGAAAATATCTTGTAAATTTTTAATGCCAAATGAAAGTAAAAAACCAAATTTTGGTTAAACACAACTCATTTTACAATAAGAATACCAAATTGAGAATAATACCAATTTAAGATTATGATACCAATATTTAAAATGTTAGCATATACCAAAACAAATATTTTTCATCATAAAGAGTGGGAGTAATATACCAGTTGAAAATAAAACGGATTGAAAGATAAAACACGAAATTTTCTCTCCCTTATGAAATACTAATAAAAATAATGCATAAGTTTGTATAAGGTACCAATTGAAAAATAATTGACATTATGAACTAAATCAAGCTTAGCAAGAAAAATTATGAGTATACAAAATGAATTTTCATTTTAAAAAATCATGTATATCTCATACTTAAGAAATTTTTGAAATCAATTAAAATATATAAGCACAATCAAATTATATATATGTATCAAAATGAATATACTAATTAAAATTGATATTATTGAAATTTGAAGCATACAAATATAGAAAACATATATGAGTATACAAAAATAGAATTCAATGAAGATCATATGTATAGCTCACAACTACCACCCTATTCATGCACAAGTTTAAATAGATTTCAATTTTGAGCATACAAGGCATAGTCGCCCATCCATCTGCCCTTTGATGGTAGGGATTTTCAAAAATAAGTTTAAAAATATTTTAACATGTTTGAAAACTCTACCAATTGAAGAATAACACAACTAGTTTTTTGATAATCTTGTAAACTAGTACGAAGTCCTTCAAGTAAGGAATAAAACTCGAATAAATCCATGAAAACATGAAAATCACACAATCATCGACACTCAAATAAAGCTCATATGACCTCATGTAACAAAGAATCATGAGTAAACACCAAACATAGAGTGTAAAAAGTCATGTAATCAATAAAATCATGGAATAGGCAATGAAGCTTATATTAAATTTCTTTTATCAAAAAAATAAGAAATCATTAAAACTAAAAAGATTTCATGGTATATGTATGTTTTGTTGAAACTAAAAATATACAAACATATCCCAAATATAAATGAATCCTTAAAAAAAATTTGCATAAAAGACACGTGACTCTAGGATAGACATGTATATCTATTAGTTTTAGACAAAATTAACATATATATGAAATTAAACACATTTTTATGAAAACATGTACAAAAATAGGGAATATAAGTTAAAATATAAGAATCATCAAAACTAGGCTATGCAAGTACATTTGATTGGTACAAATGAGCAACATAGCACAAACATATAATAATCAAATGTGGCTCACTAGTTGTACATGTATAAATACAAGTTTTAATTAAAACTACATCTAAACATGTAATTAAAACATGAAGCATAGAAGAAAACATAAACCACTATGATCATTATGTTAAATGCACATGTTTAAGAGCTAGGATATACATAATAACTAAAGTATAGTGGGAACACAAAAGATGTAAGTCCATATGAACATGGGTGTATCTCAAAGGACTATCTATGTATATCACATGTCTAATTTATATTGCATCTAATATAATGAACATGGAAAACCAAGACATGCTAAAAATTAATAATATGAAAGCATGTAAACTAAATGAGAGTTAGAGATAGTTACCAAAATTATTTGAGCTAATCTCTAGATCTCCAAACCATGGTGGTCCTCCCATCAAACTTTCCTTGAAAGTGATGCGTCTAAAAGTGTCACAATTTAGCTCGGAACGCATCCATCATCAAGGCACCAATACCCTCACGTCAAGCGAGAGCCCACACCTACATCAAATAAAATAGGAGTGAATTTTGTACTCATACCTTATTGGGTCCTTGGGGGTTAGCACCTTTCCTTACCCAAATAAATTTATTTGTAAATTTGTATTATGTATCCTATCATAACAAAACTTTGCAAGGTGCCCTTACATCCACAATGTGTACAAGTGTACACATGAGCATACATTGAATCATGAGTGTGAACATGAGAAGCATGTGTATGCAATGAATGGTGTACATGAACATGTGGTGCATGTTTCTTGCAAAATATGGATTCCAATTTCTTGTGATCCATAGCAAAATGGCTCAAAGTGGAGCCCAAACAATCAACACTCTTCTTTAACATGAATATATCATTTTCAACATTAGAAGGAGAAGTGGTGCATGCATTCTTTTCAATAGATGGTGATTCTATAGTAGCATGATAAACATGTAAATCTAAATCATCTGTCAAAGAAGTGTTTTCTTTGAAACAAATTCTAACTCTTTTGAAATCAAATCAATTTTATTTTTCAAAGAATTATTCTCTTTTAAATTAATTTCAAAATTTGAAGTCAAAACTTTATTTTTCTTCAAAACATCATCACAATTATTTTTATTTTTTCAAAATTTCATTTTCCTTTAAGGCAAGGACAAGTTGGGATTTCAATGAGTCCCTTTCACTTGAAATCTCATCCCTTTCTTGCAAAATCAAGTCAAGTTTTGAAAACAGATTTTCATTTTCTTCTTTTAATGCAAAATTTTCTGTTTTAAAAGTTTGTATTTTTCTAGCAAGTTTTATATAGAAAGTTCTTCATTTAAGGCATCGGTATCTATAATGTCATCTCCTGAAGAACTAGCACAATTATCTAGTTGAGTATCCGAATTTACCTCAAGGGAGTCATTCCCTTGAACCATGTAGCAAGCTTCTTTGGACTCATCTCCACTAGATTCTTTCTCCACATATTTTATCGTTTGAAGCTCGGGAGAGGTCAATGTGCTCCACACTGCAAAAGCGGAATCACAATGAGAAATCATAGATAAAAATATTCTTTGCTAAGAGTATGTTTTAATGCATCTAGGACTTGTATATTAGCCTCAATGTACTCGATATTACCAAAATAGGTTTTCTTGGTAGTGACAAGATAGACATGCAAACCTAGAGCTTTTAAATAAACACTCATCCTAAGCTTCCATATATCGATGTTGGAAACATCAAACATGGGAGGGGCCATGTAATCTATGAGTGTATAAACTATATGTATGCAAATGCAAATCTAGATTAGCTAGCCAAGATCTCATTCCTAGGTGGTTAAACCTAATATTAGGAGCGTAAGCTCGATACCAATTGAAAATACACCTAGAGAGGGGGGTGAATAAGTGTATAGCTAATCTAGTGACAAATGATGTGGAATTAAAAACTAATTGTAATACACTATGTGTAACCAAAGAGTTTAGCTGAATTTCCGGTGAAGGACTCTGGACTAACTCTTCTAGATTCCTCGAAATAAGAGTTGAGATGCTATATAAAGCTCTTTTGGTTCAACACAAGTATGGGCACACAAACAATATCAAGCATATAAGTGATATGAACAATATGATGCAATACAAGATATAAGAGAGAGTTAAGAGATAGTAGATCATTCGCAAATATTGAGATATGTTTCGAGGTTCGAGCCGCTGCTTTATATCCCCACCTTCACATAGAAGGATTTTCACTATGTCCACACAGGACCTCCCACACAGAGAACCTCCATTAAGGATTTGGAAAATACAAACTAAGAGTACATAACTCCTCTCTCCAATAAAATCACCTCTATACAAGAGGAAAGACATAACAATAATCACCTCACACAAGAGGGATAAGGCATTAAGCCAAACAATAATCACCTCTACACAAAGAGGGAAGGGCACCAAACCATAATAACAATTACCTCTACATAAGAGGGATGAACACAA